>DVYU01000022.1:0-11469 GCA_018236305.1 Emesis phyciodoides | reverse complement strand
GAATAATCCAGGATGTCACATATCTATCGCTAAAGAATGGTTTACTTTATCCATTCCAACAATGAAATACTCTACTACCTGTGCAAAGCCCTGATAATAGTATAAGACATAATTTATATGTGAATTTAGAAAATACAATAACAATACATTCGGCTTTTTTGTATCCTTTTTATTAGTAAAAGTAAGCAGGGTGCTGCTAATGACAAAATTAAATGTAAATGAAGGCAGATTTAAAACAAAATCTAAACGAAACCAACCACCATCCTTATTTATAATTAATTGCCTTCATACTGAAACAATAATCCAATAAAAAACAAATATCAGTCACCAAAGTCAAGTTATGCACACATTTACTGAATACAAACATTTTTTTTATTTCATAGGCATATAGCAAACAAACATAGTTATTATTACCAAAGATGATCATAGTGTGTATTACGTGTATACCTGAAATGCTACTAAATAAGTTTACCAGCTACGTTACTGTCCAAACCAGAAGTTATTATGTTATGAATATGTAAAACTAACCATATATATGAATTGCCTAGCAGTAATATATAATATTATCGGAATAATTCTTACCTAATAATTTCCTCTGGTTGTTGATTTCTAAGATCAACTTCATCAATTAACAACTCCGGCAGCTGACAAAATCTTTTAAAGTCCTCTTTCTCTCTTTGCAAAATAGGCAGTACACTTGTTAAAAATGCTATAATAAAGGACTGGATATTGATCTTTCTTTCAACCAACTTTTTTAGATTAGTACAAATACTACTCATCATATCTGGAGATATATTAAACAATACTTCTTCTGGGATCTTATTTAAATGTTTCTGATTTGAGTAGGTTAAGTTAACAAGTAATATAACATCATATGTTATTTCAAATTCAGAAGTAAGAAGCCGTACTAAAATTTCATTTAATGTTTTTATTTGTATGGTAGTTTTTGTTGTGAGAAATCCAAATACTACATATGCAGATGATCTAAAATCATCTATTGGTGAATCTAAGCCCTTTAATAAAGCTGGCAAGAGAGCACTTACGATAGCTTCAGTAACATGTTTACTCGTAGTTATTGTCCCTATAGCAGTAGAACAGAAGAATCCAAACACAGTATTTAACTGAGAAGCTCTGTCACCAAATTTTTTAACATGGTTAATTGTCATTTTTGATATGAATTGCAAAGTTGCAGTATTAGAAACACATTGATTATGCAGAACTTGTTTTGATAAAGCAACCCCATGTTTTTGGATGGGTTCTAGCCAATTCCACCTATTTGATTTAATGTCAAGTATCTGTACAAATCTTACAAATATTTTTGTTTCGTGGTATGGCAAAATCAATGTCATTATAGCATCTTGATTGTACTGATGTATATAATATCTATTAACCAACCATTCCAATGCTTTATGTGTTGATTGTAATAGAAAATATGGAGACAGTTGTAAAAGGAATTTCTCTATAGCTTGATCTAAGTTTTGATTGACTTCCTTACTCTGAACTGCCCGTTCAAAATCCTTAGATGACAAACTAAACAAAGTTTCCATGTAAACACGGAAGCCTTCATTTAAAGCGATCAGTTCTTGTAGACCACTCAGGCCGATTTCATAAAATGTATCACGATCTTTCGATGCAGCTTCTTTAGGATTAAAAAGTAAAGATGCTTTTTTCTTATCATCTTTATAAATCGCCGTTTGAGGCGCAGAAAGTTTTTGTAGCTGCTCTTTTAATGATGTTGCAGCCATTTTTTGATTATGCACAGTATACGGCGTAAACTACTAAAATAGCTAAATTTAATCTGTATTTAAGTGGGAATTGTTTAAATTCAGTTTTCAGTTGAACACTTTCACTAACAATTCACTGATCTATAATTGAATATCAATGATATTATTTGAACAACAATCAACCACGTTTTACTATATTCTCTGCGGCAAACCACATGTTTTTGACAACTTGACAAGGGACAACAATTGCTAATTGGCCCGGCAGTGTTTCCACTTGAGATTTTGCTTTAGCCCTATTTTGGTTCAGGTCCTCTTTGAAAGATAGACATAGACTGAAATTCTGCCAGGTATTTCGTAACAGGTGAAAAAACTGAACTACCGTCTCACTACAACCATCCCTACTAGATGGTAGAGTTCTGCAACGCATTGCCCGGTACAGTACTACCGGCTTCCCTATTCCTGCCGCAATAACCATTGCTCGTCAATGTCGTGTTCTGGTTTGGAACCGGTTAAACTCCAGCAAACTTTTGCATATGACACTACCATCTCACCACATGGAAAGTAACACACTAATAACAACATTTTTAATTTATGTATGGGAAATGTTTATCTCTTTCCATTAGGAGAGCCATTTGCATTTTTGCTATCCTATGAAATATAAGAAACGTGCGCCGTCACGGGACGTATGGGGCAGATGTGAAAAGTCGAAATCATTTCGTACAAGTAATATACATATAAAAACAGGATAAGACAGGAACTAAATATGGCATAATGATGAATGTTTATTCAATACATTTCATTAAATTAGTACAAAAAATAATACTACATTCAACGCGGTCACATTAATTTGACGCATCACTGGAATGCAGGTCCCCGCCTGCTTCCCCCCCGCATTCCCTTTTTTCGCCCGGCAAGTGTCAGACGGTCAGCATCTTTGTTACCGATACACGCGTTGATAATTTGGCTAATTTTCTTGCTAAATTTGGCTTGTTTTCTGTTTTTGTTTTGATTATTGTTTTGTTACCGTTGATTGTTGAATATTAACTGTTGAACTGTGTTCAAACCATAATAACATGGGGAAAACTATACACAGTAAAGGGAGAAATCTTGTGTTAAAAGTGCTACAGTTGTTCGAGAATGAGAAGAAAAATAAACGTTTCTCCATACCGGTGGATCAGGTTGGAAAACTTACCTGTGCCGCAACTGGAATATCAAGAAGTACTAGTAGAAAAAGAGGCTAAAATGGCATGTTTAACATCGCAGTATGAGCAAGGACACTAGCAGTACTCCAAATACTAGCAGGGAAGTAAAATTGTCCACACCAGGTAAAAAGCGCAAACCATCAAAGAAAATAATTGTGGTTGATAATTTTGACATTTGCGCAGTACACAATATTGTAAACAGTTTTTAAACTGTGATAAAAGAAGTCCCCACCCTAAAGAAAATATTGGCAGCTGCTAAGAGACCCTGAATTTCCAAGGTGGAAGAACTTGCCTCAGAAACATTTTTTGTAAATCAGTTGGGCTACAGATTTAAAAAGTGCAAAAGTATGCGTACGGTGCTGGTTCAAAAGCCCGACATCGCCACATGGAGAGAACTCTACTTGCGCAGAATGAAAGAAAACCTTGGCGCAGATAAAAAACAGGTTACCTACATGGATGAAACGTTGATCCATTCACACTATTCTGTTAGTAAATGCTGACAAAACAGTACCGACAACAGCGTGAAAAAAATGTTAACCCCGGTCAACGGTGGATTCTCGTACATGCCGGAGGAGAAAACGGATTTATTCCAGGTGCCGATTTTTTTGAAAGCAAAACTGCCGATTATCACCACGAAATGAATACCATTTTGTAAAATGGCTTAACACGTTAATCGCCGTAGCGGAACTGTCAAAATTTACATTAGTTTTTTTTGGTGTTACTTGATGTAGTTTAATAAGATATGAATTTATGTCTAGGTTAGGTCGCAAACCCCATGAGGTCATCGGTGCCCTACGCGGCGCTGTGATGTCGAAAATTGCATTTACGTTATTTCGGCGCCAGGTAGAACACACCTCCGGTCACCCGCCGTCTCAGTCGAATCCTTGCGCTTGAGTAGAACGCACGTCATTCTGTTTTTTATTTCGTACTCGCGTGTTCGTTCTCTATGATGAATTTTGACAGTTTCGATATATTAGATTTAGACTTTATCTCAAGAACTTCTGCATAGTATTGAGTTTTCGCTTACACCATAACTAATATTATAAATGTGACAAGTGAGTTTGTTTGTTTTTTACATTAGCGAATGCGTGTTTTTATCGACTTGTTTTTAAACTATTAATATAATTTTTGTTTCAGGTATGAAAGAACCGATTGCAAGTCAACTTCGAAACAGCGCACCTGGAGAATATTTTAGTTTAGTTGTGCCTGATAGGATATTTGAAGATATTGCCATCCAAACAAATGCATTTGCTGTACAAGCTGGTCAAAGTTCCAAATCTTCATCACGTTCACATTCATGGAAACCAACGATAACCAATAAAATAAAACAAGTATTTGGATTAATCCTTTACATGGGTCTCGTCAAACTTCCAAAAGTAGTAGATTATTGGAGTTAGGACAAAATCTTTAAAGCGGCGGAAAGCGGCCACGGTAAAAGCATGGCCGATAGTGTCGGGGGCAGTGTAAAACGTCAATTAGATAAGAGAGTGTCCTACGGTTGTGATATCACTAATGCAACAGAAGCCTATAATGTTTTAATAAACGCAATGAAAACAGTAAAATATTTTTATGTTAATGATACCGACTTGAAAAATATTACTAAAATTATTACATCAAATATTACTGCTGTGTCTGGAACGATGAAACTACACAAATAATTTCGATATTCGAAAATACCATGAAATATCGCTTGCTTAGTTGTTTTTGTGGCGACAAGGCCGGAGTATGTAACTGTCGTAGCCCTAAGTTACATAAACTTGTTCCAAATGAATCAAACTCAAAAACCAAATCAAAGACAAAATCGTTTTAAGTAATTAAAGAGTTATTTCGTTAGTTAAAGAAACCCTGTCTAACAAAAGAAGTCGAATTGATCTTATGGACCAACTAATTGTTGTAGCTGTCCCTTCAGAAATAGAATGCGCTTTACCTTCTCCATCCGTCTATTGATTTCGTAACCGCGCAAATTGATCTTACCAATTTCAGTTTTGATCTTGATACCAATTTCGATGATCTAAGCTACAGTTGTGATCCTTAGGAGTCTCAACTCTCAAATGTGCGAAAAAGCGCGTTAGCTTTAAGTATCCTGGAGAATCTCCACCACCACAAAAAAAAGTATATGTGAGACCTGTATTGTACAATGAGGGGTCTTCTAACAAACTTAAAAATAATGGCATTATTTGTAGCTTGTGTCTAAATGACGTAAAAAGTAAAATCAAAAAAAGTGCATGGTTTGTAAAAATGATATATGTCTGAAATGCAGTGGGACAGACTTTTTTGATTACATCTGTCCTCCTTGTTTTGGTATATCTAATAAAGCTTAAGATGTACCTACTTTTAACTATGAAACATACATATTTAGTTCTAAATAATTATAATATCATGCCAAAATAACATTTGTCAATCTCGAAGGCTGTCATTGTCAGTAGTTTTCTAAATTTAATAGTGACAATATGAGTAGGCAGAATGTTGCGTACATAGCGACTGTATTGTGATTTGTTATAACTTTATGTAGAGTTTTAGTTTAACAGATTAAACAAGATTTAGGGTAAATATTATAGGGTACAAATTTAATAGACTGACTAGGACGAATTATATTTATATTTTAAATAGTGTTTTTCCATCCGGTTTTCTCAATATCGATTGCGCAATATTTCTTCTATTTTGGTTACGATTGTGAATTTTGTTCATAATTGAGTTCATAAGTAATAAATATAACAATATAAAACATACCTACATAATCTTAGCAAACCCTCGATATTGCAACAAGCGGAATCGTTGAAAATGAAACCTACTCACATCTGTCATTATTGTGATTTCAATTAAGACCGATTATTAAAATTGTAGAAATAGGTAGTAAACTTAATATAAAAGTTTGTATTGTGAACTCAACTTTACGTTCCTATTAGTAACAAAGAGTTCCAATTCCAAAAGTAATTTGTTAATGTGTGAATTAATTTAGAAAATATAATTTTCTTCATTAATTTTATAAGAACGTGATCAAAGTAACAACTAAATATTGTTTATTTTGACATGCTTTACCCGACTTTTTAAGATATTGGGTTTTATACCTTTTATTTTTTTCATAACAGAGTATAATTTGACATTTGGAACAAATGTTACTAATTGAAAGTATTTTCATGAGTATTTTGTTAGAATATGGTTAAAATAGTTTTCGTTTTCTAATATAATGAATGGAACTGATTTAAATATTATAATAATCAAATAAAAAAATATAGACTACCCTGGCTTTTATTAAAAAAAGATATATTAAAAGTGTTACTAATTGGAAATACCTGTACCCTGAATGCTCTTGCAATCTCATTTTTTGGTTCACTATAAAACAATTGGTATTTTTAAAAAACTTATTTAATAAGCTATCTAAAAATTTAAATAAAAATTGCAAAATCGTTTCTAAAAAAATAGCATTCCGGTTACGTAACGATCATCTTTTTTGAAAAAACGCCCATTAGTATATAGTGTTCTCCTGTGGCCGAAATTTGACCGTAGACTAAACTAACAACCTTTTAAGTTTGATAAATGACCAACCATAAATATACTGTAGTGTGTGTAATGTTTAGTTTTATTAATTTATTTCAATGCATATTATTTCAAATTATTAAGTTTTTGCAGTCCTCCGTAATGTAAACTTTAACTGTGCCAAATTTCCTTAAAAAATATATTTATAGAGTTTTCTTGCCTTTGCCTCTCCGTAGGTAATATTAATAACATTTTTGGAACGAAGTTCCTTAAAGGACGGTGCTTGTTCGTCAAATTAATAGAAATATTCAGATTGCGAAATGCCCTATGCTGAATGTCTATGAGTCTCTATTTATCATGTGACCTCAACACTGGGTTGTGCAGACACGTTGATTTTATTCGTGAAAACATATTTAGTTTTTGTGTTAAATAGAGCGATACATGAATATTTTATTATTGCAATTAAGTAAAAAATGATTTTGATATTACTTAGACGAAAAATTTTGAAAAAAGTGTTTTCTCTAATAACTTCGATATTTTTCAACCGAAGAAACTTTAGTTTTTTGCACACTTTGAGCTCAAATCTAAGCGAAAGTATAGTTTTTGCTACTTTGAACTTAAAATAACTAAAAGAATGGAATGATTGTATACTCTTTGTACCCTAATTTAGCGGGAAGTTTCAAGGATGGCCTGTACGGTCAACCAACTTACAGATTTTTTTACTGGCGTTACTTCTTGTCTTTTATTTACAGATAGACGAAAGCGAACCTGCTTTGGCGACATCTGATAAGGAACAGTCTATTGAAATAAAGAATCTTCAAGAAGAAGTAAGGTGAGAAGAATTATTAAGTAAAAAAAATAAGAAAATAAAGGCATTTGGCCAAAAAACAGAAGGTTAATAAAAAGCAAAGTGTCAATGTTTACAGATGTAATAAGTGACTTGACAAAAGAAACTTAGTCGCGACGACACTCATATTTTATCAAATATACCAGTGAGTAATAAAGAATTTTTTGTAAGATATATAAAAAAAGCGTAGAGAACATAAAATATTTGTTAATTAAAGTATTGACGAAATGTCTATAAGAAAAGGGTTAATCTGGGTGGAAGTACAAATAAATACAAAGGGCATGTTGATATTGGTACGGAAATTGCAGATGATAGTCTTCCTTTGGCAACACAAGCTTTGGTTTTCATGGTTACCATACTAAATATGAATTGTTCGTTGCCTATCGCTTATTTTTTTACAACATCAATGACTGGAGAGCAAAGGGCAAGTATTGCCAAAATGGCAATAGAAATGCTCTATAAAATCAAAGTGTATGTTTGCGGACTGACTTTCGATGGCGCTGCATCAAATATAAGTATTGCGTCATATTTGGGATGTAACTTCTCTATAAATAATTAGAAACCATATTTTATATTAAACAACATAAGAGTAAATGTATTTTATGACCCTTGCCATATGATCAAACTCATATGAAATACATTAGGTGATTTTGAGACATTAATAGATAAAGATGATAGTGTAATAAAATTTAAATTCCTCAGTTTATTGCTTGATTTACAAACAGAAAAAGGCTTATACCTCGCAAATACTTCAACAAGCCCATATTTTCTTTTCTAAACAGAAAATGAAAGTGCGTTTGGCAACACAGCTATTTAGTAAGTCAGTTGCTGATGCTTTAATGTTCTGTAAGGAGCATGTAGATGACTTTAAAGACTTTGCAGCTATGGCAAAATTTATAAACTTCTTTAAAGACATATTTGACATACTGAATAGCCGTTCTATGCTAGCACCAGGTTATAAAAAAGCATTATGTGCTGCTAATGTTCAAAAAGTTATTGAAATGTTTGAAATCAGTAAAGTTTATATTATCAATTTAAAACTCTCGAATCGGAACTTAGTAGTAACTTCGGCACGCAAAACTGGTTTTATTTATAATAAGTTTACAAAGCGCACTCGACATGTTTGAGGATTTAATTGTCAAAGAAAATTGTGTATAAATTTAGCCAAGACTTTCTTGAAATGTTTTTTTGGAAAAATGAGAGCTAGGGGTAGGTATAACGACAATCGCAATGTCATTCAATTTAAATCTGCTTACAAGAAAAATCTCATACGTTTAAAACTAAAACTACAAAATAAAGGCTTAACGATACCGTATCAGATACGGACCGTAAGTTCAACGAAAGAAACTGTTAATATAACCACCCCTAGTATCGAAAGAAATATAATATTATGCCACATTAATTAAGACTATGTTGATTGTTTTTTAAATAATATACTTTCTTCTCCGTTAGACGATTATACATATCACGTAACAGTGTATATTGCTGGATTTATAGCAAGGAAAGTGATTAAAGTAATAAATTGTTTGATTTGTCAATAATTAATGATAGGCGTGAAAGAAATTTTATTATGTTCATTCATAAACAAAAAGGATAGAGGAGGTTCGATTTACCTATCAGATGGTCTAATTAAAATTATTCAATTGTGTGAGGTGTTGAAGATGAGCAAAGGCAAAAATTTTGTTGATTATTTAAATTATGACATATTTGATTCACAAAATAAAGAGCATGATTATAATCACTTACATTTATAAATTAGAGATATTATGAAGTTTTACGTAGATTTAAGGTGTAAACAGGATGCAAGCTTAAGTGAACGAAATTATTTAAAAATACATGATTCTTTGTTTTAACTATCCGCATGTTAGAGTAAGCGTCAACGAAAAATTTTTTTTTGTAAATTTTATTTTATGTATGTATAGATATTTAATTTATCTATATATCTATACATATAATAAAACAGTAAAATCCGTGTGTCTCTACACTGAATATATTTACGAAAACCTAATTGAAGGCGATGTTAAAATAGTATTAGAACACTTTTCAATGTTTTTTAATTTTTTGTTTGTCTGTTTGTAAGTTTGTCTGTTTGTCCTGGGTAATCTCCGAAACTACTGGACGGATTCGAGTGAAACTTTTTGTGGTGTATAGATAATAAGCCTGGTCAACATCTAGAACACTTTTTACTGCGTGAAAATCGCTCATTTCTACGAGAAATTCAGTAATTATAATTAACAAAAACCTAAATACACACAAACGAAGTCGTGGGCTCAGCTAGTTTAAAAATAAATAATTCTTTGTTTTAATTATCCGCATTAAGTGTCCACGAAACATTTTTTTTGTAAATTTTACAAAAAAAAATACTGTGTGCATGCGTGCGTATTATTTAACTTGCTATTTAACTTTTTACCAGTTGCAATACAGAGTGACTTCAAAAATAAGGAGGTTCTAAATTTGATTGAGACTATTATATTCAATGTTTGTTCACTAATTACCCATAAACTGTTTGGGTAATTGCGATGATTCTTTTTTTGTTAGATAGGAGATATTTCAACGGTAGGGTCCGATAAAAATGATAAGAATCTAATCAGGATCTTCGGAATGATAAACAGAATAATTTCTCAAAATGCAATAAAACTGCCAATTTTCGCTTTCTCGTTCTACGAATAAAATCAGGCCTTTAATAGTTACATAGGAATTAATGGTATGGTCCATAATTTAAACAAAATAAAAGTTACTTAAATTCAGTTTTCAGTCAGTTTCAGTCCTAAGCCTGTGATAAAGTATGAAGGGAAATCTTAGTTATTTTTTAAGAATTTTGTAAGAATAAAAATATACTTGATTAAATTGTTTTATTTTCGCTTATGATTATCTCGTTTGCAGAAATCATAAGATTAATTACACACTCCCTACCTAGTTGGATGAATGAACGAAGGAAAATCAATGTTCTGAAAAATAATAGCGACTTAAGCCACTGGACTAGATGAACTACTTATCTCAATGAGAGATATACTTCGCAGTGATCGAAAGATATAATCATATATTTTTTAATGCAGTGACACATTCTGCGCATCTCTACTTTTTATAACCCTCTAAATTATACCGCCATATTTCACATTCTTCCTTCTGTCACGCTGTTTTTCCTGACCAGTTGTCACTACCTGTTCCATCAAATCAGTCCAATTCAGGATTTAGAGGGTTAAAGGATGAGGGTTTGATGCACAATCAGCTAAACTAAATTAATAAACAATGACAATAACTACGCGTAACTTTGTTTTCGGGGTTCCAATTTCTACGATAGCAAGATTCCAGTACTAATGACTCTCCTGCGTGCTCACTCAAAGGATTATGAGGATCATAATTTGCCAGAAATTTCACTTCAATAAATCATAGTCGTGTTACAGTTTCGATCGTGTCAATACTTAACTGACAGTAATTTGTCAAATTGACACATCGTTTACATCCCCATTGAGTGATGCGCATTTCCAATTAAACATCTGCAAGCTATCATCAAGCTAAATTACAGCGTACTAACAACAAAAGAAAAAATCGAAGGTACTGCGATTTGCTTAGAAAACATTGTTAGATTATTGGAGCGTCACAAGAATATTTTGATGAAACGGTTTGACGACAAACGAACCTCTCCTTATTGCAACGTTTACATCTCGGTATTCGTTAACTTTATCGGACCTAAACTGTAAGTACCTTAGGTTAAGATCGCGTAATGTGGCTTCGCTTTTTTTCCATTATTGTTTGGATCCCGCAATCATATTGTTACTTTTATAGGGACACGCCGTGCTGTTGAGGCGTTTAGAAAATTGCAGGAGTGGAATTAACCATTAGAATATTTGATCGAGAGTAATTTTAACTACACATTGCTAATCAGCACCAACAAGTTTATAGTTAATCCTTTCCCTACGGGTGTATAGTTGATTCAGCGATGTAATCCTGTAACACGAATAATAATAATAGTTGATTAGCGTAAGGTTCATCTTTACAGTGTTGTATTCGAAAAAAGGTCTACCTAATGTCTATGTGATAAGTCACCATTTGTAGACGACAAAATACCAATTTCACTTTAAAAAGTTTCCAACATATTTCATTAGATGTCGTTTAAATATATTATAAACAAAAAACAAGTTATTAAAACTGTAATGGCGGCAGGCACTGTTGTGTCACATACTTACTCGGGGTTTTAATGTAAGTATAATTGAATTTC
>DVYU01000021.1:0-11499 GCA_018236305.1 Emesis phyciodoides | reverse complement strand
GTAGATAAAGTTACTTCTAGCGATATATATGTCAATAGTGGGTATATTGTAAATATTTTTATATAGTTACTGCAAATGGGCTATCAACATGTTGCTCAAACGGGGAGACTATAACATAAGCAATAAAATATTCCTTATTTTTATATAAAAGACGTAAGTGCACTTTGAATCATGGAACTATGTATGTTGTAACTATATGTAAACAATGAAATAAACAGTATTTACGAATAAGTATTTTTATTTTATTTTATATATATATATATATATTGTACGCAAAATAATAAAATAACTACTAGAAAAAAGGGCACACAATCAAATAGAAGTGTACCGGATCCTTTTTATTCTGAGACAATTAAGGAATATTTTTTAGTTGGTATAAACAACTACGTACTGTTATTACTGGAATCACCGCCATTCAATTATTGTATAAATATCTAGGTGTGCGTAAAAGGACATGAATAGAGATTTCAGTTCGGTTCGGTTTGTCGGATAACAAGTCAAGCGTCACCAGCCAATCATTATGCTTAGAGCTCGTTAAGCTACAGAAGTAACTATTTTATTATCTATTAAAATTGCGTACAATATACACACTTATTTTTCAATTGTTCTTGAAAATCTTAATGAGCAGTATTATAAATACATCACTAGTCTACTGTATCTATGTCACTTATTCGTATAGTTGTATATTTGCAGTTATACGTATAATTACTGAGGTATTGTGGCAAATTGGGAAATATTGCTATTCTGTATAATTAGTAATTACTATATTAAAAGTGGAAGATACTGTATATATTAAAGCTATTGACTTAAGAATATAACGACTTATTTGTCTATACTTACCATCTCGCGACTACCATAGGAAAATCAACGACTTATTTATCAATGTAAATAATAACAAACAACAGTTTCGGTAATATTCTGGCAGTCAGTGATAGAATTACTCATATAGGTAGAAGATTTTAAAATTGTAAAAGTTTGCCATATACATGCTTTCTGTTTTCAATATATGAATGTGAATAGCAAAATTCTTATAAAAATATGGATTTTCGCATTGAAATATCAACCGAAATTAATATTAAACTTAACCGCGTTAACTATTTGAAACCATATATGTCTCGTATCTGTCACTACCTTCATATTACCATAATTGTTTAAATAATTAAAATAACAAGTTAAGGTATGTATTGTCTGAAGAAAATGATCGAAGTCGACTTCATGCTATAAGTCGATGTTTTATATATTTTATAGTCGATTTATTCTCAAAAACTGCTTTTATATCCCCGTTTGAGCAATTTACATTATTTTAAATAAATAACTATTGTAATCTGGGTGATCATTGTCTTATTAGGATGTAAATCCCGAAATAAAACAGTGACAAATAAACTATTGCATTTTTAAAATGGATATGGATAACAAAAATAACGTTTGTATTGTAATAACTATGTAACAAATGTTATATGTTAGTTCGACATCTATAAATTAATGTGTTATAAATATACATCACTTTTATTGACTTTGTGGTGATGGGAAATACGAGTTTGCTTATTGTAACACTAATAGTTAACGAAACTATTTTTAAAACGGGAGGTAGGTTTAAATAAATTAACTGCATATATACTTATGATTAATTATTAACTGGACTGCCATGTGGATAGCATGGAGTATATAAGAATACCTTATGTAAAACCGAGCTAAAATCAAGTATTCTAGGAGATAATTAGTCAATACTAGCTGTATATAATATTTTATGAATTAGTGTTACAAAGTTGCAATTCATTTGACAGATTTACTTGCTATAAAATAAAATAAAACAGTTATTAGTAGATAATACTTAATATTAAGGAGGTAATACTTACTTTAAAAAAACTTTGTGAAAATTGTTTTGTGAGCATTTAAAAAATATTTTTTCGTATTATTTACAAAATATAGCCAATATAAGAACAAAATTAATATTGGCATTTTACTGATGGAAAGAATTAATGACAAATAATAAATGTTGCCCATACATTATTAGCAGTATTGGGTGTTAAATTGGAATGACAATATGTAGATAAACTTTTAAAAAATCTTCAAAATGTTAATGTATGTAATATTACTAAATATAAGTCATAAAGTTTACACGTTTAACTGACACTGTGAATCGGTAACAGATCCGTTTCTTGAATGCTTTTATGTATAAGAATATAGATAATTGTGATCTGTATCGAATGACAACCTCAGTTTTTCATGTAATTCGATATTCTTTAAAATAATGTCTCCCAAATATTTATAAGTTACGAATAAAAAAGCTTTGTAAGATCATTTTAGATTTATTTCCATATTGTCATTTCACATAGTGTATCTTACATTTATTTTTACTTACGTAGGCTATTGTTAAACTTGTACTGTAACGAAGGCATCCCGTTGTTGATTATTTTGTGCATTACCTACCTTAGTAACACAGTCGGTTTATATGTAATTCATTAGTAAACTTAGTATAATTAATTATCTTGCGATGAAGCATAGATTGATTAAATGTATTGTTAATTAAAATCGAAAAAATAAAAAAGTTCTCACTTATGATTTAAAAATGCAGTATTTTGGTATACATTGCAAAATATAATTTATTTTTGTTTCGCTGTATGTTTTTTTTTGAATTTTTGTTGCTGCGATCGCTATCCATAATATTTTTTGCCGACACATTCAAACTTAACGCAAATACCTAATGCCTAGTTACAATCACCAACGGCTGTCTCCGAAAATTGATGTAGTTCGCAGCTGTTCACTGAGATCAATTTTGAATTACAAACGAATAAATTTGGTGGGAAAAATATCCACACTTTTTCAACAAAGCAGTCAACAATAAGCGTTCAAACGGCCAAACGTAATTGCACAGCGAAAACAATAAACGCAAACACTAAAAAAACGTTATGGAAAGACTAAGTCCTAGGTTTCACTATAATAAATCCATTAGTAGAATATATAAAAATCCTTTCCATTAATGATTTTATCTATTTACTATTTAGTTAATAATATCACGAGGCTTTATTCCCAAACGATGCCACGATTCTTCAATAATATTAAATGCTAACTTATAATTATTTACAATTCAAACTACCCGCTTGTATTTTTCTTCTAAGCTCCCTAAAATGATACTATTAAGATTTATATTTCCGAACCTTTACGTTTCGTTTCATTCGGAATTGACAGCCTGTATGTGTAACATTCAAATAAAAATAATATAAAAACAATATCTGAGGTATTACGAACGTTACCTGTTAAATGGGTTAACGACGTTATAAATTAATCAACCTTATGACATTTGTTTAACAAATCAACATAAGATGAAATGAAAAATGTTAAATATATTTGGAATTGTACCAAATAACGTTATATTATAAACTCATATCACAAATGACGAATATGTAACATTCCGAAAAAGAAATTATAAAAAACTTATATTAAACCCTTAATCAGTTACTTAACATTGGAAAAATAAATGCAAAAAATATTTAAAATAACGCTTAAAATTGATTAGGTTTATATGCATTGTTTCATTAAAATGAGATTTTTAGTTTTTTTTTTTTGCATATAATTAGCAACATATTAGGTTATCCAAACTTTTGTGTAAAATATATCAAATGTTTCACTCAACTTTTACATAAAGATATGGCACAGTACAATTTTCGTATAGTTGATTTCATTTCAGAATGTTTATTCTATTCGATCGCATTAATTATATTGGATAATATATTCCCATTTTGTCTTTGGCTTGTGATCTATCACTCTGTTAAAATACTTTTGCGTGTTTTATCTGTTAATATAATTTGTGATATGTGAATTTACTTATTTGTATAAATGCAGGTTTTTACCAATATTGAACCCTGAAAAGATATGTCTGTCGCAGGCAAATGCGATACCCAAACGATTCCCTATAATATAATTAAATAATATATATTTTTTACAATCTGCCATCTCATGGTTCACTAAGAAATTTTGAGATAATCTAATAAATTTTCATTAACGACACCTCTACGTTGGTCGACGATAAAATAAGAACCACTATACATATAGAGAGAAATCCGAACGTGGATACAGTTTTAAATATAATTATGTTAATGAATACCTAATACCTAAGTGATTTATACAGACGAAACGATTTTTGTTTCATGATTTGTAACCATGGACACGTATACGATCGTCGAATCATGATGACATTATACTCAATCTTTTCAATTTTGTCATATATAACAATTTGATTAAATTTTATTTTCATTTATTGCAGCTAAGGTCAAGGTTTTGATTGGTAAGAATCAAGATCTGTCTTCAGTAAGTAACATATTTGTTTACATTTTAATAATTTATTTTTTAACTTTTTTTAGTAAAATATATTTAATAAAATGTATAATAGCTTAATTGTGTTATCGACATTAAAAATAGGTTCGTTAAATATTATCATAAAATAGTACAGTGATTTAATGTCTACGTTAGAACCTTTAGTAACTGTGAAAAAAATATACAGCATTGGTTATATTTAAGAGAGGAATTTTTTTTTTCGTGAAGCTAGAAAATTTAAGTCGTAATCAAAGTAGTGAAATTGTACTTGCGTGCATGTAAACAAAACTAAGGGTGTGTACAACTAATCAAAATAGCAAAATTGAGCATTATGCCACCATCATAACCTTTTCGAAGACCCGTGCACTTATACAGCGCCGCTAACTTCCCTCACTTATTTAACCCTGTATTCAAGGATCTCACTCTCAAATTGGCAACTCCGCGGTATACTTTATAGTTATCACTTACAAATTCGCGACAGAAGCGCCGAACGTATTGTAAACAGAAATAGTTTGTGTGCTTAATTGTTTTAGATTCTGTAAGAAGGGCTAATACGATCACGATAAATTTTAAGTATAGGGTAAATTACTACAATGGTGTAATTCTTCCGTCGCGAATACCTTTTCGTTCGCCAACTCTTTCTTTGCCAGTTCAGAAATGTATCAA
Source organism: Emesis phyciodoides (assembly GCA_018236305.1). Lineage (NCBI taxonomy): Eukaryota > Metazoa > Arthropoda > Insecta > Lepidoptera > Riodinidae > Emesis > Emesis phyciodoides. The sequence goes on along the minus strand of DVYU01000021.1, from coordinate 6,519 downwards.
ACCATTTTGATGATATAAGGACGAACGAAGGCACAGCTATTTATACATTGATCAAATTCATAAGTTTATATGAAGCCAAAACGCACATAAAATACATTTTATATTGCTCAAGACGTCAACGTTTTTGTACTCTTATTATCCGATGTAATTTATATTTTTAACATCAATATTTTTTTTGTTTTACCTAATTTTGGATATTTACTCCTAAATAATCTGTATTTAAATTTAGATTTTGGCGATCCGAAAAAGTTTTAATAAAATATTTTTTTATACTTTAAAAATTTACTGTTCAAAATTTGTACGTTTTTTTTTGTACAGATAACGAATCTAATTTGACACTAGACGCTCGTCTGAAAATTGTTTAAAAAATGACAGCTTTAGAATACAGTTGGCATTAGTTTGACAGCACTAGAAACGTTAATACTTTAGTATTGCTCTGATTTACATTGTCATATTGAACACTGTTTAAACATTTCCCATTGAAAATTCACGTTAGTAACAAAGAGAAGTCTGATCCTCGAAGTATGCAAGCGATCTACAAAGATCGCACGCGACAATACTGTTCGTATTTAAAACTATAATCTATGTCAATATTTTTCTACCATTATAATACACAATAAACCGTTATTACGGCTGAGTTCTTGTTTGGCAATGTCCATATTATTGCACATAATTACATACCCTTTTCGCTTTCGATTGTTTTGTTAATCGATTGTTTATGGCGATTGGGCCGAGTCTATTTGCGAGCATTTCGACCGATTCAAGCCATAGTCTGTGGTCATTGAAGGCCAGGAGGCAGCTGAGGGCCATGGTCACTAGCACCGAGGTCGAAGAGGTGATGTGGGGAGGGAGCCAAAGCGCTGTGTAAAGCCGACGTTTTTAGAAGCCTCTTCAGCATTCCACTTGAGCCTCGGTGCTGCAAGCTCTTGTGAGTGGTCAATGAATTCTTGGTTCTATACCTTCTATGACAAAACTCACAGACGTACAGCGTATCGGATTGCTCATGTTTATCTTGGAAGTGTCGTTTCAAGGAATAGTAACAAGAGAATGTCCTGCGGCAGTAGGGACACTCTTGCGGCTCGTTGATTCCGCCAGCGGTGGGCGGGGGCATACGGAGGGGCGGAACAGCTGAAATTCAAAAACAATCATACATTGACCAGCAGCTTAATGATTCTAAATAAAAGCACTCGTATTAGCCAGTATTAGAATGCAGATTCCAAATGAAGTCATGTACTGTTTATGTATGAGGTTATTATACTATAATATGCACTGTACACATTGACTAACTACACAGTTATAACGAGTTTTTGTATATTCAAAAAATTTAAGGTCTCAACCACATTGACACAGAAACACGTGATAACAAAAATGATAGAAGCATGCTCCAAGCAACACAACAACGTCAAAACTGCGAAACCCGATGGGATAGGGCCTTTGGCTCAAGGTTTAAATGAAAATTAATTAAAAAAATATAAACAAAATAAACAAACGGAAAAAGAAAAGGATTTTATAAACCTATCTTAATTATCGATTTTTTTTAATTTTGTTAATGAATCAGCGGTCAATTAACCCTAGTTTTGCTATAAACAGATTCTAACCTTTGTAATTGATGTTAAATACGGCTGCGGGGTAGGCCTCATGAAGATTCTCTTTGCTAGATGATTTCTGCCGCACGCCGCGCCAACTCCGTCCAAGTAGTCACTAAAAAAACCGGATTTGATCCGGCTCCCCGGACCTGCTCTTGTGGTAGGTGTATATGTGGGTCATAAGGGAGTTTCTCGAGCAGTACACTCGCTCACATATGGTGCATCTGTATTCTTCTTGTCTCTCGGCATGTTTGTCTGCGATATGCCGTTTCAAAGACGCCTTTGAGCACAATATTTTGGCGCATTGATTGCAGGAGAATAATTTTTTACCTGAAAACAAATTGAAAAAACAAAACAAATGTGGGGTTGTTCCCCGGACCCGATAAATTGAGGTACACCCTACATAACCTAGCATTTTCTATCGTGAGTATTACATTTGGTAAAAAAACTTTTAAACCAACAAAAGAGTGAAAAGGTGATTTAAAAACATTAAATAAAATAAATAGGAAAATTAACGAAAATAAATATAAATGATTGCGAAGCTACAGTGGCCAATGAAAAGTGTTAGAAATACATCAAACACATGCAAATACGGCAAATACGGTGGCGGAAAAACATTTGTACAGGTGTTTCAAGCAAAGAAATAATAAACACAGTGCACACATTCATCAATTTATACACAGTGCACACACAATAAAGCCATATTTATGGGATATTAATAAAACAGGTATATTTGTATATTTGTTTTTATTAAAAACGCCATTATCATCAATATTAGGATTTATGAAGTTCGGTTTAACGATTACAATTATTTATGAGTAGTTACTTCAAGATTAATTTAAAAATAAGTAGAAAATAACTATTTTTAATATAAAGTGATACGGATTAAAATTAAAATTGGTTTGCTACTCGCTTTAGAGTGCAGTCCATTTGAAGTTTTTCAAAAAATACATGTTAAAAATCCGTCAGTGGAAGACAAGCAACCAATTTTTGGTAATTTACTCCTTCACAAAATGGACTGCGTTAATTGATGCCAATTCACTTAAATATCAAGAATAGAGTAATAATTTAAGAAGAAAAATAAAATTTCAATACAACAACCAATAAATTAATTTAGAATTCTTATAAAATAGGTAAAAATGCCAACAAGAAGTATAAGAACACATTGAATAAAGACTTCACGCTTACACGTGAGGTATGAAAATATACCTTAACACTTTAGAAAGATAAAAAAACTTAAACAGGTCACAGAAACAGTCTTAAACTTGCTAAGATCCTAACTATGTAGCTTTGACAGGGATGTGTTCTGCTCCTTAGAACACACGGTGTAGTATCGCCCTTAAACTTCTAAACCGTTAGATCTTCTGAGATCCCCACAACTTAGCGACTAAGAAAACAAAGATCGTCAAAACATTTTCGATTTCGACCGAACCGAAACAAATCACGCTTTCGACATCAATTTCATATAAAATTATTAATTTAGTAGATAAATAATTGTACATTTTAATCTAGAAAATACGCCTAATAGTGTACAATCCAAATGCGTGCTTAGTCTAATCAGTCTATAGCGCTTATTAATTTTGGCATAGTTTTTTTAATTTTTTTTTAAATAAAATTCACAAAGATCTTTCGTTTAGTGCTACATTCTAGACAGCCAAAAATGTTGCCACACTTAGCAGCACATCCCTGTGATCGTAAATTAAACATGTATATACTATTACCACTATGAATTCAGATAATTCTTAATTCTATATAGGTCAACTAACTTAATTCCCAAACCCAAATTAACAATAAAAACTATTACTAAATTACTACAAAAAACAACAATCCTACTATTTAAGTTTTTGCAATTAGATGCAAATAAAAACTTAACATTTTTTTCTTTCGTGAACGGAATGTTGTGAAACTTTTTAAAAATTTTGTTCCATTTTCGAATTTCCTTATTTTTTTTATAATTTTTTCCTAATAAGAACATCGTTCCATTTTAGCACCAAAAACTCTAGTCTTCCAATTCTTTAAAGTATTTTCAATAAAGCTTATTACTCAACTAAACAAATAGTAATGACTAAGCGTTTATGCATCTAGTAATAACAACATAATCTCACTGCATATTAGTTTTCATCAAGATTGCCAAGCCGTGCTCGAGATCTGATGAGGAATAAAAACAGGCAGACGAACAGACAAAAACTTTGGGAATCGTAGAATTGAAAACATCAAGTCTTAAAATATGAAAATAAATTATGTATATACAAATGTTACTCATTTATATAATAGTAGAGATAATTACGAATAGAGTTTATTGATCTTTAGAACCGAGATGTGGACGCTGATTGAAAGTTGCTCAGCGAGCCAAAGAAACGCCCGTGCTCGGAGTTTCTGTGAAAGATCCCAAAGTTATCAACATAGTAAGCTGATCAAATGTGTTGTAGAACCAACAAACGTTGTTTTGGAGTGGAGACTACGCAAAAGCAAGCGTAGCGCAGGCTATTCACGGACTATGTGTATTCGTCATTCTTATACGGAGTATAAGAAAAGTGCCTAGATATTCAGAGCTGAAGAGTGGACAAAACTAGGATGATGGTAATGATGCAGTGGATTGTTGATAAAATGTTGATTTAAAATTGCTGACTCAAAAAGTATGGTTTTAATTTTTTTTATATTCATAACTTAAGCTTAGGGATCAGCCACAATAAAAAGGATTGCAACGCAATAAAGCGTTTTCAGACCTGTTTGAAATTTTGCATAACTCAACCTGGTTGATAATCACGATATTAGTGACACATATTAAGCCTTATCTCGTCTTTTACGAGATACCTAGCTGTAAGACAGTTGAACTATTCTTTGAAAGAGGTCTGATCAATACGGGGTAAAATTTTCACGTTTGTTATCTTATGAAATAAAATTTAAAATTATACGTCGTATAAACATAAATTTAAATTTAAATAAAAAAGCGTTATATTACCGACAGATTAAAGGAAACAGTAGCAGAAAAATTTCAAAGTAAACAACGAAAAAATAAAATTCCCATTACACTAACTGAAGTATTAAGATTTTATGGTAATTTTTGGACACATTTTGCTACGAGGACGCTGGCTTATTTAAAACTTTTGACGAGTTCACTCAGCGGGTGCAGAGAATAAGGTAAAAATGTGTTTTAGTATTGTAGTCCCAAAAGACAATTTATTTTAAGCACATTTTAAGGGATTTTAGGATTTAATAACATGTCTACATCTTATACTAATTCCGTACTGAAAGTAATTTTAAAATGTTTTAAGTGAAGAAATTTTCGACTATTTCTAGAATAGAACTAGTGACTTCCTTACTGCAGACGTCATCTTAACACTGAGACTACAGTGTCACATATACAATTTTGACAAAACTGTATTTCAACCAAAGACCTTGCCACATGACACTTTGCGTGTCACATAATGCAGAAATAAATCAGATGACTCACCTGATAGAGAAAAGCAACCATCGCCTATAAATACCAAGCTGCGTTGCTATCCATGTAGCGAGATGGTAATGAGATTTACATAAGCTTCCCGGCTACTGTATCATTCAAACCGGAACACGACATTGACAAGCAATGTCGCTATTGCGGCAGTAATATGCATGGGGATGGTACCGACAACCCGGGCGACATGTTGCAGAACTCTACTACTGTCCACGAACATTCGTATGTATATTAAATTAAATATTGTCAGTTGAGAGTAAAGATTTACACAAGACACATTTCGTCGTTTGATTGTTTGATTCAAATAATGCTATAATCAAAAAGTGTAGTGGTACTGACACGGTAGTGACATGTTTAGTCAAACTATTGTCTTTTATCACCTTATGGCCAAATAGTAGATGATCTATTCTTCAAAAGGAACCCGGACCAGCACGGTTCATTTATTAAAAGGAGCCTATAGCCCCTTTTGACGAATGAACCGACTATATTCAAACTAAACAGTTCGTGGAAGACAATATATTAGCCAATGGTATCACCACTATATAGTCTGCAAGTAGCGCATTCATAAAGTTTATATAAATAAAATAAAATAATCAAGTTTCAAACTTCAAAAGGCATCATTAAGAGCCAATGCACTCCATCTCAAAGTTACCAAAGTTACCCGACAAATCCAATTTTAGGTAACGTTCGTTTTTAAGCAACAGAGTTAACGAGTAACCAAAGTTAGTATCACTTGGAACTTAGAAAATGCATTATTATAGAAGGCACGCATTGTATTGCATATATTCAAAGCACAAAAATTTCAGTATTCAACTAGAAATTATGTTTAAGTATTGAAATCGATACTTAATGAACAAAGATTGTTTGGTCGGCCTTTTACTTAAGTAAGATTTTCGATTAGAAAAACTTTCTTAAGTAAAATGCTTTGAAGTGGAATTCCTTTAGACAGTTAAGTATTTTTTCGTGCTCAATGATCGATTGCACTAAAAGGTAATATAATATACTTTGAAAGTATTAAAATTCTTGGTAAAGTTATGATACACAAAACCAAATGGTCTTAAAACAACAAAATTGAAGAATGAAAAGTTATACAAGTGTTTTAACGTCATCTAATTTATTATTACTTTTTTGTCTATAGTATAGTTTAAACTTTGAAATAAATTATCAAACACTAAAATGTGTTATTTTATAGCGACATGTTATTGTGGGTGAATTTTATTGAGTGTTGATCTTATCAAACACTTGTACCGTTTCACGAGTATTTCACAACTAGCATTTAATTATTTTGAAGCTAACCGGTTTCACCTGTTACAGCAGCAGGACTTGTATTTAGTTTTTGTCTTGCGTGTGTATTTGTAATGTTCAAATAATATATAAATAAACGAAAATCCCTGATGATGCTGTAACAGGCGAAACCGGTTGGCTTCAAAATAATTAAATGCTAGTTGTGAAATATTTGGGAAACAGTACAAGTGTTTG
>DVYU01000020.1:0-11648 GCA_018236305.1 Emesis phyciodoides | reverse complement strand
TTAGCTCTAAAAGCTTTTATTATCTTTACTTTCCCGTTACATTAACAGTTATAGCACATCATGATGTATAAGTATAGTCGTAAATGTCCCTTGTTCAAAACAGTGCAAACTGTCCGCATGACGATAAAGCAGAATGCATTACTTCCCCTTTAAGGGAGAGGCTTTTCCTCTAGGGGAACCAACGGAACAACAATTCGTGCCTTTAATGTAAGTCCTAAATATAAAAGTTCTTGCCTTTTATATGAAAAGTTCTCGTACATTCAAATTGCTTCATTTGCCACTGGTGTAATTTTTATTGCACATTACTCATCACGGAACATTACACTCAAGTGTAAATTTTCTAAATTTTCACACTTCCCCGTGTTCATTCGGGCCGCTTTCTAAAAAATAGATTAGCTGAACTCACCGCTTACTGATTCACTAAATAAAGTACGTCGTCTAATATCACCCTTTCTGTCATCGCGTTAAATATAAAGTTTCCGTTTCTCTCGTCAGTGGAATCCGATGCGCATTATATATCGCCAGGTATTGTACCTTTTTGCTAGGCTAATTTCGTGACTACTAACTAGGTGGTAGAGTACCGCTACGTCACGATCGAGTCTGGTACCACCATCTTACTTATTCCTATCGCAATAGCGTCAGTGCCTGTCGCTGTTGAGTACCGATTTCAATCTTGCCACACGGATAGCAACGCACCATTAACATGTCTGGTGTCAATAGGTCTCACCTGATAATAACGGAACACCGTCACCCATGGACAACGACATTACTAGGTGTCATAAAGGTGCGTTGCCGGCCTTTGGTACAGATAGTGGCTGGTAAACACCATTAACGTCTTTGACCACTATTTCATGGTTGTCTCATTACACTAAAAGAGCTATCGGTTTCTTAGCTATCCTATAATAATATAAAAAAAGAATCTCCTGAGGAAAATCCGTAATTCATGGCTTTCATGCAAATTCACGATATTAATTAAAGTTACATACGTGTTAGCGACGCCGTTTGGTATGCTAATTGTATCTCTCGTAGCTAACGTCCGCTCCACTACTTGTGAAACTTATATGTTAGACAATAGTACCGACAGTATAGAGCTATATTGCTATAGAATACGGCGATTAAGCTTAAAACGCTATTTTATAAGGGGTACATCCCTATTATTTAAAAAAAACGTCTACATTTTATTAAGTTGTGACGCTTCGACGTCTTTATTCTTATAAAATAAATTTTCGTAATATATCTTTACATCAGTTCGTCTATATGTGATCGTCAATAATTATACTGATAACTAGCTAACCCGTCGACCGGCACCGCCTTAAAACTAAATAATGTGTAATAGTAACTAGCGTAAACTATTTTACAAATATGAACAATTACGTGGGAAAATGAAGGTTTAAAAGGTGAAATCATATTTCTCACCTTATAAACCTTCCTTGAACTTCCACAAATATTTCCAGATTAGTCAAATCGGTCTAGCCATTCTCCAGTTTTAGCAATGCAAAAGAACAGCGATTGATTTTTAATATCCTAATAATCCTTTATTTTACACAAAAAAAAAAAATTCGTGACACGTCCAAAAGGTGAGCTAATCTCTAAGAAAGATTTCTTCCAGACAACCTGGTAAAGAGAAATACTTAATCAGAAATGTTAGTAGTCAGCGCATAAAATAAATTTCAAGAAACATGTAAATTAAATGAATGTACGTCATACACTAAGATATTGTTAAATTATTCAGAACTGGGCAGCAACTAAAAAAAGAAACTGAAATAAAAATAAATAATGTTTAAATGTAACATGTGTTATGTCTTTTCAAAAAGAAAACTATCTGCATTTCACAATCCTATGATATAAAAACAACACAACAATGCATTTTTTAAAGATAAAAGAATTCTAGACAAAAACCGCATGTATTTCAAATTTCATTGAAAAATTAAGAAACTTGCATTCACATAAGATTATGCATTTACAATATTATATATTATTATATAAATGTCAGATAAAATAAGTGTATTTTTTATATAAACTGTATCTTAATAAATATTTTGCAAAATAAAATTTGTTTTGCAATCAAATTAACAAAAATAGAATTCATAGCTTTTGAATTTCATGTCGAGTGAAATTGCTTACGCTGTTAAGCCGGGGTTGGCCACCATCCCTACTTAACTTGGTAATTTGTTTCCTAAAGCTTTGGGCAAATTCTCTGACTAATAAACTACATTTCTCATGATGCCACAGTAAGTGACATCAATCGAATTCGTGTCCGGGTCATTGCCTTACGGACTACTCTATATAGAATTGATTTATATGTGAAACGAAACAAACTCTGTTATTTAAGCTGGAATAATAGTTCGTAATCAGTAAGTGAGAGAATTTTCTGAAAAAAAGTCGTTTCGAAAATATTCTATTGGTCCCTTTAAGGGATCTAGCGTGAAGGAATGTTTGTAGCAATGATATCAAAGAAATTATGTGACCACCAAGTTCGCCGTAGCAAAACTACGAAAATTTTCATGAATATACACCATACTACTACTACATCTTCAGACGATGAGGCACCGAGTCCCGACGTTAATGTGAGTATTTGTTGTTGAAATAGACGAGACCGTGGGACTAAGTGAACTAAGCGTGATAAGTCATTGCAGGACTTACCAGCAAGTACTCCAATCGGGTAAGCTTATAAATAATTTGAACACAAACCAATTGAGGAAAAATTTTTTAAATGTTATTATAATAAAACAAATTCAACAGGTTTTCCAAAATAAATGTCAACAAATTATACAAATTGATTCAACCCCAAAGTAAGCAAATTATTTGCTTGTGTTATGGAAGTTAGTCAACGATATTAACACACAGAAATACTCACATAATTACCAAAATTAATAATCACCCAAATCCAGAAATACAAATATCTATACTAAACATATATGCTCATCACATTAACGCTTGTCCCGGCCGGGAATAGAACCAGGGCCCCGTCGATTGCCTAGTCAGTTCGCTAGCTACTCGGCCAGCCAAGCGTTTCAATTAGTGCCTATTGACTATCTCGTCGTCTAGTGGTTAGCCTATTCGGCTAGACAGGTCCCAGCTCTTCGAACTAGGTTATTGCGATTTTTTGGGGTGAATTCTCAAAAAATTTAAATTTTCTTAGCAGCTTGGAGTCTAGTATCGCTGTGTTTTGAATTTTGGGTGCCGAGTGCTTGCCAACAAACGAAAACCAGCAAAACTAACCGTTAGATTGGGTTGAACCGACGATCGACCTCCATCCTGCCTACGTAGCAACGCGATATATACCGTCAACCGCAAAAAGTATATATACCTTCATATCAGTACTAACAAAATAATAAGGTAGAGGGTAAACAAGCTTGTCTGCTCATAATATTCTAATTCAGTAACTCCGTGATCATAACTTGTAACAACATTGAAATATCAGGAAAATAGTTCAATAACTAATCGCGATAAGATCCAGTTAATACTTTATAGTTTATTTATTCTGTCCAGTAGAGATAGTTCGAGAGACTTAAGAAATTGAGATTTTGGTGAAGTATCTTACAGATATATTAAAAAGGAACAGGCAGATGATTGACGCACTTAAAATGTGGTGTTGGCGGAGAACGCTAAGGATAAAATGGACAGCCCAAAGCACAAATGTGTCAGTTCTAAAACAGCTGCGTCTGGAATGTAGAATGCCTGTCTTCAACCTGCATGCAGCGCATACTTAAATACTTCGGTCACGTTATTCACAGAATTACTAATAACCTGGAACGCCCGATAGGATCAGGAAAAGTAGGAGGCAAAAGCCCTCCAAACAGGCGGATCTCCAAACAGCTGACGATTCCTGTACGCAACGCACGTCACCAGGCGGCTGAACGAAACCGATGGAGATAGCTCGTGAGGATGATTAGCTGGAGTAACGATCCTCAACAGTGCGGGAACAATTAAGAAGAGAGAACAAAGATAAAGATTTAATGTCTCTTCGGAAACTTAAATGAAATTGCTAACTTAATTAAAACTTAAATTGCTTAATCATGATAATCAAGACAATGCGAGACAATCCTGGGAAAATCTGGACTTGCATCACAATATTGGTTTCAACATTTTGTAATATATTTATCACATTGACATTTCAAAATGGCTGCCGCAAGTTGCGGTGCACAAATGTCAAATTCGTGGCCGCACTCGCCTTGGGAATAATGATATGGCGCGCACCGCACCAAATGCGAACTTGAAAAACAACTGACCACGTGAAGCGTGAAACGCAACATATGTAAAACATGTTTTAGTTGCAACGGTAATTAAATGCAATGGGAAAGAAAACGCATGCTGTTACTTCTTATACGTCATAAGTCATAACCGTTGTGTATATGTAGTTGTGTATATGTAAAATAGTAGTTTATTTATTCTTTCTGCGTTGTTTAATATATTAAAATACAACCATGTCACAACAATGAAGCAATAGTTTTTTTAAGTTTTATTAACTTTACATTACGGTCTTCATTTATCGTAGTACTTTTTGTTTGCAATAAGAACCCGAGCCTTGTTTTTTTTATATCTTATACTTTCCATCGTCAGCACTTAGTTGTGTACATTACGTCCTAAAGATGCTTTAAAAAGTGAAACCGCTTGAACAATATACTAAATAATTAAAAATATATGTGAAGTGAAATACAAGTACGAGTGCTTTTTAAATTGTGTATCTTGTTTTTTCCAAGATGCTTAGCAGTAAGTCATTTGACCTATTCTTCGAAAGGGGCCCGGATCAGCACAATTGGTCCCATATAAAAGTAGAAGAGAGAAGAGAGTTATTTAAGACAGTACGTGATGCCATAAAGTCCCCGAAAACTCCGGATGGAAGCCACATGGTTAGTAGCAACATAGATAATTTCCAAGGAGAAAGTGCAAGTGTTCTCATACATCATAAGCGAGCATTATTAGATAATGTTAAATTGACATAAGTAGCGTGCGAACAAGTAGTCCGTTTATAATTACATTGGAGGTAGTGGGGGCATGAACTCTCGTTCCCGCTTGAGACGCTCGACTGAATCATGTACATGGATGTACATTTTCATGCTATTGCCTGACCTCGTGACCTTTAAGTACTCAAACATTTTTTGTAATTCTACGAATACCAAATTTGAAGCGAAAGTTTACTTTCCAACAGCCAAAAATGTATTTCCTTAATAGTGAACTAACAACGCTATGTTTTATGTTTTGATGGTTAGTTTTTTTTAAATTTAATTATTTAAATTTAATCAAAAGTTTTTTTGGTTGTCTGATACCCCTTTCGAAGTTACTCGTAATGATGTGGGCGTTATTTAAGAATACCATATCTTTTTAGCAATTTTTACAAATTATAATTTATAAAACAGTACGAGGGTCTAATTATAATGATCAGTGATATTTTATTAAGACTCTTATTTCATTACGTACGCAAATGTCTTTTTCGCATACATTTAACATCTACCAGTAATTACCGACTGGAAAAATGCACTGGAAACTTGTCCATTTGTACGGAGCCTCCACTTAGCGATAACTGAGAATATTAAATGACACCGCTGGAGACGCCGAGTTTTGTTCCTGATCTAAATATTAATTTGCAATCACTGTTTCATAGCCTATTTCAGTTAACTAATCTTTTTCTAAGCCATAGAAAAAAATATATTATAAGATAGCAAGCAAGCAGGTGGATTTCCTAATGAAAAGACATAACCATCGACTATAGACACCAAATATTTTAATGAGTCTTTGTTATTAATTTTGACCGGATACCTTGCCCTGCAAACCGGTACACGACAACGACAAGCACTGACGCTATTGCGGCAGGAATAGGTAATACAGTTGTATTAGACCTAGTTGAGTAGTTACAAAGATCTAGCACGTAGTTGGTAGTCACGATATTATTGACACATATTACCTAGCAGAAAGGCAGTTGATCTATTTTTTAGAAAGGGGCCCGGAGCAACACGAAGTTTTAGTAAAATAATGTGATCACAATATGAAAATAATGTGAACGTGCTGGCCTTAAGCAAGTTCACTGGTTCAAATTCAGTAGCGTGTAACATTTCTTTTCATTTAGTTAGAAACACAAAAGTATTGATTTATGACAAAACTAATATTTCAGAGTGCCTCTGACCAAGTATTAGAAAACGTCCTTTTTAGGTTGTTTGGAAAAGCACTAACTAAAGAAAAAATGATCAAATATCAAATGATCAATAAAAAATAAACAATCCACTTAACATAATGTTGACTGACAACGCACAGCCCAAACAAGAGGACATAGAAACATGAAGTATGTAAAGTACACACTTTACAGTATGTAAAGAAATAAGAAAAGAATTTAAAAACTACACAATCTAAAATAACAAAAGAGGAGGGTATAGAATCAATGTTACACACAACTAGTACACAAATCCCAATAGAAAAGATGCACTCATACACAAGTAGGCAATTATAACGTAAGTTGCATGATACTCTTCAAGTTCTTATGAGTTGAATTTGTCTCAACAACTCCCAACACGAAGATCGAATGAACGATACTCAAACTATAGTTGAACAAATACAAATGCTATGCAGCGCACAGTAGACTCGAAGAACTTAATTCATTAGTGCAATGAGTAAATACAAGCCTATACGTAAAAGTTCATAAGACTAGTCTGTCTAGTGGTTTTTGACTCTTGATAGACCTAGATTCAATTCCTGGGTAAAAATTAGTTTCTTTATAATTTTTACTCTCTATCCTCGATCTAACGCAATGCATATTTTAAAGTAAGATCATTGTACTGTCTCACAATTATCTCCTTTCCTCACAATTCGCAATATTCAAAAGCCTATTTGATAATTATAGCCAGCCTGATTCAAATATTTCTGTATCACGTATTGAACTTAAATTTTCAACGGATATTTACGAACAAACGAATTTAACATTTACGATTTCAAAATATCTGTTGACAATGTAAGTTTTTGGCTCTAATGCCATAAAATGTGAAGCCAATTGACGATTTAATATAGTATAGTATGTAAATTGTAAAACAGATGAAGTGTCTGAATTAAAAATATCTGTTATTTTCTTATTTAGAACATGCTTAGTAGTAGACCTGACTCTAACGATGATATTTTAACACTTCTTTGCTTCGGGAAAGCACTTGATACTGGTTATCATAAATAAAAAACGCTGATCGTGACCGTGGCCAAAGCGGCGTTTGAGACTATCACCTATTTACAATGTTCAACCAGCAGGCCTACTCATAAAAGTAATACAAATCAAAAATCAAATTTAATCCAAAAAAACATATAGAACGGTACTCTTGAAATAAATATCGCCAACATTGATTTAGTTTGGTAAATTTAGATTTTCTAAAGTCTACAATGTCAAAAGTCTAGCAAATCTACAATGTTAAAGTTACTGTCGAACAAACATATTTTAAGCGACATTTTAAATTAGCTTCTAAGAAGTCTCTATGTTCTTTATTAATTATATACTAGTTGATGTAAGCGTCCTCGTTCATCTTAATAGAACCGTATTTGTCAAATAACTCCCCAAAAAAGAGAAAGTACTCAATTTGATAATTAATGAACGAATTTGCTATTTTTTTGAAAGAGTAAAAAGTTATTATTAAAGATTTGCTTGTATTACTTGAAAAATATACCAACGAAATATGATTCTCACGCCTAGGTGTACTCCGCATATATTTACTCAATAGATAAAAGTGTCCCGGACATGAAGAATCCGTCCACAAACAGTATTATTGTAGCTCTTTCTATGTTTAGAACGAAAAAAGAAACAAGCGAACAGCGTGCGACCGTTTCCTGGGAATATTTTTTAAAACATGGCACTTTGTATGCAGCTTGACTAGTGTTGATATTTTTGTCTTAACGAATATTTAGACTTTTTAAATAATGGGATATCAAAGAAACAGATTTTTTTTTAGATTACATTTAGATTTTCCAAATAGAAACCTTCGCCTATAACATTAAAGATGTTAATGATATGAATCAAAGATGTGAATTGCACATGTATGAGACGTTGCATAACTCTACCAACTAGTGACATGTTACCATAGCTAATATGGTCGTGATACGTTACCAAACCCAATCATTCTCTGGGAATGGGAAAGCAAGCGGAGAATGTCATTCTCCGCTTGCTATGAAGGTATGTTTTTTAAAGTGAACAATGACCTTCTGACCCGGACAAACACGGGTGCATAAAAAAATGAGTGGACCCCAGGACTCACCGATGGAGTTTTGACTCTGGCTCTCAATTTATATAAATTAAACACGTACACGTGATTTTTAATTAAATGTTCTCTTAAAAAAAAAAACTATACGTAACTAGAGAAAATGCAAGTAATTTAAATACACTTATTTACTTTTTTGTTATCCCTGATACTTTATGTTCCAAACAAAACACATATAACATTATTTTTTAATTTAGTTATATTTAATTGTATACGATTTAACCATTTTCATTAATTAAACTATGGGAGCTAAATTTAAATTTGTGAAACGGACCACTACTGGTCATTTGAATTATGATTTATAAGCATTAATATTCATATGTATTTTTCATAGGGTAAAGAACATAAGATTTATGCTATTTCGTTAAACGTGTTAAATTTAATTAATATTTTATAAATTGTTTAAAAAATCCAACATGTCCAGCAATATTTCATTTATAACCATGTTCAACAGGCCTTTCAGACCCTTCGCGGTTAACATTAACCGTTCTACTCTTTTAATTTCCACATTAAACTTCAAAATATTGTAGACTATTGACTACGACAAAGCTGTGTGGCTCATGGTCTTTGCTTTATTACCAACATACAATACAATACAAAACGTAAATTTCTAGTTATCTGTTATATTTTATTGTATACCAGTCACTCTTTGAAGTGTGGTGCAAAACGGCAATATATTTAGTGTTTTTCTTACTTTTTATTTCTTTCCAACTTTCCAAGTCCTATTTTTTATTGCTTGGATTGTATTTAAAAAAAACATTTATTCTTGTAATCGAGCCCACATCATGGTTCTCAAATTTTTGGCATATATACGCAAAAAAACACCTTATTTTAAAGCATTTATAATAGCAAATATTTTAGTCGTTTACAGATTTGTAAAATATGGATTTGTTCTTAAGTAATTGCACTTGATGACGTGTGACATGCATATGTTCAGACTGGTCGGTATGGAAAAATGCCAGGGCGCATTGAAATTGAAAGAAAATAAAACACCAATTATTTATGCATAGCGAAAAATTGTATAAATATATGTATTTCGACCAATTACCATTATTCTATAAGATATCCTTTAAAAGTTATAAAAGGAATTTGCAACAATCGTTATGCTAACGACTTTAAATACAGCCAGAAGACAGAATTAGTTAATTAGTATGCGTATTCTTATTCCGTCCCTTTCGGATATGGGAATTAGATAAGGACAGGTATAGTGTGGTCCATCGTTGGAATTGGTAATCGACGTTTAGGGAGAATTTGCGTTCACAGCCTATTTTCATATTATCGTGTAGTATGCTTATTAGCTGTTTTAATGTGTCTGACATTACTTTTTATTAGGTAAAAGTCTATAAAAAATTTAAAATAACTCGTAGTCATTAAAAATAAGCAATAATCGATTGTAGTAAAATACTAATAGACAGGACATAAGATTACTGCTGCAACTCAAAACAGCGCAAATATTATTACAACTATGTATATAGAACTATATATTTACAATTCTAAATTTACTATACGCGAAGGCGATAAAATTGAACGCCACCATGGATAATACTTGTAGTTAAACAGATGTAAATTCTAAACCAATCAAACAAATATTATTCCAGTGCCTCAGCGCGAAAAGCACTTTTGAAACAAAATACAGGGTGGCCAGTCAATTATATCACAGTTATAAAACTGATTATTTTATGCTAGAATATTGCCAACATTGATTTAGTAGGTATTGTTACGACCAAACAATTGGAAACGATATCATCGTTACACAACTAGTTGGTGATATGGAGGGGTAATTTTAAGAAATCGGTACAATATACAAAAACTGTAGCATGCATTTTGTTATAATTTCTTATAAAATCAATACGGATTAATGATAGGTCCAAAGAAATCCAAAATGCGAGTGGCGTCGTCGTCAAGAGTCAAGAATAATGTATTAAAATATTGTGATAAAGGTGGTTCAAATTATTATAGTGAGAGCTAGCAGCCATTAATGCATGTCTGCTATCTCTCACTGCCTTCTCAAATCTCTTCAGTAAGGCAGTTGATCTTTTCGTCAGAAAGAGGCCCGGATAAATAGGGGAAATTTACTAAACACTCTGCCTAATTTATTCGGCATTATATTCTGTAGCTCAATTCTATAGTTTTTATGTATTTATGTTGCTCTATAAAACATTTGGAAAGTGTCTTTATGGCAGTTCTATAGATAGTAAATAGGGCAGTCGTGTTGGTGAAAGTGAACTGGTGGTTTCGTGACACTGTAGGACGCAACACGCCGATGCTTTTATTTCAGAAACTAACACCATAAAATTAATGTCGAGCTTCCACGACCAAGTTGACGGCAGTTTAAATGTATAATTATATTTTTATATCAAAACATAGCAAACCAGCTGTTTTTCATTTCCTTTTTATATATCATAAGATATCAAGCAGGTGGTTCTCCTGATGGAAAGAGATACCTATAAACACCAGAGATGATAATGGTGCGTTGCTATCCGTGTAGCAAGGTTGGAATCCCATATGCATATTTCACCGGGTATCTGACCTTCCAAGTCGAAACAACGAATATTATACAAAATAAATACCGTTAAAGAACGGCGTGTGCAAAGACAAACTTGTTAAATCTATTAGTATAGCTATAAAGTCGTACTTATATGTACTAAAATATAAATAAAAAACAAAACATGACAGCGACAGGTAATGACACTATTGCGACACGAATAGGTGAGACAGTGGTACTGTCTTATCTTAACAGTTCTTACGATGTAGACGTGGAATACGGAAGATTTTTTCATAACTCATACCGTAAGGTGAAATAGGGATGAAAAATTATAAAGAGAAAAAATATATAATCGATTTCCTTAAACCTCTGCACAGTAATACTTAGTTATACATAATGAAACACATCTTTAAGTTTTTTTGAATATTCAGTCCTTAACTAAGAAAAGCAGTGAATGAATGTTTGTGTGAAAGTCCGTCATATGAATAATTTCGCACGCACGACGTCGTATGCAAAAGCTAGTGAACTTTAATACGTAAATATGCGTCATAGCAACTATCTGAATAGAAATCCTTTATATCCTCCCCACTTTACAATTTCTGATTAAAAATACAAAGAATCCTAAATAGATGTTGGAGAAACATCCGCCGGAGAAAGGGGTAAACGATTCCTCGTTATTTACAGATATCAAAATAAACATTAATCATTGATTGATCAACATTGGTCGTTTAGATTTATTTTTTGTGATGAGAATTTAAATAGGGGACATTCTCTACGGTTGTGCAAGTAACTGAAGTAGGCATTATGCTACACACATGTAAGTAATCAAGAAATATCTAATGATACAACAATAAATTCATTGTAGATACATCTATACATATTATAAAGAAGTAGAAGTGTATGCATGTGTATTTATGCTTTATAGTGCTTTGTATTTG
>DVYU01000019.1:0-11738 GCA_018236305.1 Emesis phyciodoides | reverse complement strand
GGATGGCGTTCAAGCTAGAATGGAGATCCCTAACATTACAGAAGTCCACATGAAGCGTGGTAGGTTAGGTAGTTTAGGAGGTTTGCTCCATTTGCCCTGAGCAGCAGAGTAGTTGAGCGCAATTTTGTCCGTCCCCATGGATGTACAGAGGGGGATTCTCCATTGCTAGCGCTAGTGGTACCCCCCAGAGTAAACAACTATCTGAAAATTACGCTTTCATATATGCAGCCAAAGGGGTGCAGTATGGCACTGCCACTTCAAAAATTGTTTAATTAAATCAAATTTAATTTAATTTAATCACAAAGTGACACAATATTTTTGTTTTTCCAAGTCAAAGTCAAAAATATTTTACTCAAATAAGTCTTTACAGACACTTTTGACGAGTTTAAATTTTTAGACTAGATCATAACTCAGCGACCTTATCTTTTTATTTTTTCTATTATTTATAATTAATATATTAAAATACTACAATAATTATTTTATATTACAGCAAAAAATAATCTTGGTGTAAGAAAAAATTAATCCAAGGCTTTTATATTATTTTATAGTGTGACTTGCAGTATAGCCAGCCTTATATTAAATTCGTATGTCTATTATGAGATTTAATTGTTACAAACAAATACTAATATTACTAGTAAACATTATTTACAAAATTGTTCGAATTACAAATAAATAAAAGTAACATTATTGAAATTGAATAAATTTTATTTTGATCACAGCCCCTTTTTGAAGAATAAACCAATTCTATTTTATCAGAAGATCTATGACATGATTTTAAAAACTTATTAGGCTTTATGTGTGTGTTTGGACTCTTATCCCGTGCTAAAGAAAACCTTAAAACTTATTAAAAAAATGATTTTTAATCGACTGAATTTAAACCAGCGACCTTGTCTCTGGCAAGCGAGCTCTAACCAACTTGGCCACGCTTCGATGGTGTAACGACTCGAAATTCCTCTTCGCTTTGTGATCGATAAAGTATATTGTACTGATCACTAGATATACATGCGCAATGCGCATATACTACTTAAATGAGTTTATTGTTACATTGATGAATACTTTCGTGTTCCCAGATCTATACAGTGTGTAAAAGGCTGTGTACAAAAAAATAAAGAAATCATGCCAATTTTACGTTGATTTTTACGTATTATGACTGCAATTTCTTTTTTTTTTGTAGGAAATGTAAAATTTGGAGAAGAAAAAAAATATTCTAAAAAATAGCAAAAATTTTTCTTGATTGTAATATACACTTTATACTTATTACTGTGACTTGCTTGTGACTATAAAACTATAGTAGAATTGAGGGCCAACCAAAATTTGGTTTTGGTTGGCCCTCAATTCTACTATAAGTAGTAGTAGTATAATATACCAAAAGGTTTGGAAGTATAGAATAAAAATAAAAATGGCAGTGCTATTTGAGTTAGTTAATATTATAATGATCCCTAAACATACGTTTCAAAGAGACGTTAGATGGTGTATGCCTGCATAAAAATTAAAATGTTTCTAATTGTAACACATATTTTACTTAAAACCGCATTAAAATCGGTTCAGTCAAACGTAAGATAATCAAAAAATATTATATAAAATCAAATTATATATAATCATAATATATAATTAATTTCACGCCACAAACTTGTCTTGCACGTGGAGCTCTAATTTTTTGTTTCCCGGGATCGGAAAAATACCCGATTGGCGATAGGCTTGCCACCTATCACATTATAGGACTTAGTATCTTCACCTAATTGTGGGTGCCCTGGCTGTATCTCTGGAAATATGGGCTTGTAGGTACTAATTTCCAACAGTTTTCTACTAATATTATGGGGTTTCACAATTTTTAGCCAATTTTCTTTTATTTTGTTGTTCTATTACACGATATATAATGTGCGTTTCAGCACTTATACCATACTAAGGAATATATTTAAAACAACAAAGAATATTTTTGACACGACTGAATTTAAATAACCAAGCAACTGGGCCACGCGTCGTACAACGTGGCAAAATTCCTCTCTGCGTTACCCATTGCTTATTAAGCTTCTCGCCTTAACACTTACAATCTATTTAATTTCTACTTCCCAAGGGAGTCAAATAAAGAGCTTATAAATTATTTTATAAACAGGCTAGCCCGGCTAACGATCTAAAATTCAGGGCAGTTTCAAAAGGTTCAGCACCGCCGGATAAGAGCTCTGCAAACACCCTTCAGGCCTTCAAACCGGCCTCGTACTATTAATATTTACTATAATTTTAATGTGTATTTGGAACCGCTGGAAAATATTTTGTGTTAAGCTGTTCCATATTTTTTTGCCAAATAAAAATAATCCTCAGATAGTTGTGGAACTACAGGTAGATTATAGAATCGTTTAATCTGCATGAAACAAATTTTCCCCGACCCATTATATATTACGTTGAGTAAAAAGTTTCTTTGTATATTGTATTAAGTAAGGTTTTATGTTAAATAGTAAGGATTAAATAAGTAAGGTAAAAATTTATTAAATTATTTTGTGTATGTGTATCATTTTATTCGATAGCTTGCTGCCATCACGTAGGCTGTGATTTGACACGATTTCGTTGCTGCTGAAATTTAAGGACTTCTCATTAAAGAACTGCGACAAGTAGTTTTAACAGTCCTAAAAAAATCTGAAGAGTCCGAAATCGATGATAATCTGAGGGTGCCGCACCCTCATTTTTTTCTCGTCACTTTTATGGTCTCTTCTCTTTCATCTCTTTGATCAGGACTCTAGGGTATGCATTCAGATTTCCCAGTCTGACTGTCTTAATTTTTCTAGAGTGGCTTAAGATATGTGGTCAGGCGTTGTCGTGATGAAAGACCACACTTATTTAGATTATTCAAAGAAATTGTCTGATATTATATAATAGTACCTCTATTAAAAAGCAAACACCAATAAACATTTAATGACAACCGTGTTGAGTCAGAGTCAGGGCAATGTGAAGACTGCGACAGACCCAAAAGTTTATAGACCCGCTACGCTTCTCACCACTACGAAGAAAATACTGGAACGGGTCATCTGTGTGTGTACCCCTGGATTGTATAGCGCATATCAAATTGCCACATGGATTTGTGAGGGGTAGGACTACCACCACCGTTATAAAAACCTTGTTCTTGTCGTGGTGTAAATGTGTGCTTGTTTTCTTCTTGTTCTTGCTTCTCTCATGTTTGATAATGCATGGTGGCCTATCTTGGTTAAAATAAAGCAGGGAGGTTGCCCGCCGAATATATAGAGATTACTTCTACAATATTTTTTGGAAATGAAAGTATGACTTTTTGTAGGCAACGAAGTCGCATTGAAAATGAGTACTATGTGGAATATCTTATTTGGTGATACGTTAAGGCTACCACTACCAGCAAGGGTAAGTATAGTGGCATATGCAGACGATCTAACTATTGTAGTCGAGGCAAACATTCGTGCGAAATGGGAGCGCAAAGCATCGACTAAACTAATTTTTGGGGTGGGGACGAAGGAACCGTTTGAAGTTCTCTTCTGCCTAGTGGCAGACGATAACCCTATAGGTAAAACTTCAAAGTTCGCCCTTGATACGGATTGGCAACGTCACGACTAGGTCAACGAGTAGGTGACCTAATGTAGACGCTGCCAATGCTAGAGCATTAAGCTGCTAGTTATAACTCTCGATAGGACACAGTCGTTTGCTGAGCATGCATAATCCGTTGGAGAGCGGACGGCATGAAACTCGTGACGTCTTGCTAAAGCAATGTTGCTTTGGCAAGCAGATGTGACGACTTTTAGTTTCACGGTAGGGTATACATAATAGTACCTTAAAAATACTATGTCGAAGTACGTTTGTGTCAATAATAACATATGTTGCGTCGATTTAGCAGTATAGAATGAGGTTGTATATGGTAAAGATCAAGCTCTTGCCTTACCAAAGACCAGCATTATTTTTGTATACAATGGCTAATAGGGCCATGAGCACTTTGGCACTACCTGTGGTTACAGGAGTATTACCAGCAGACTTCGGGGTATCCCTGGCTGGTAGGCTGAAAGCGCAACGGCTTCATGAACTTATGAACAGAGAGGGGGAGAATGCATGTGCATGAGACAAAAGCGCTAGGATACAGAAGAGAAAGGCAGTGATCTCAAACACTTTTTCCTTTTAATAGAAGAGCGTTTAGTAAATAGATGGGTAGAGCCTGATTGTATTATATCTCAGATACTTACAGGTCATAAGTGCTTCCGCGGCCGTCCTCAGGACTGGCAATTTCAGTAATGATGGCTTGGCAAACTGGAAATTCGGGCTGAGTTGCATGTTTTGTGGGACTTAAACTGTATGTGGTCGAGAGAGCGCACATGTTTGAGGGTATATTGGGCGCGAAGAGGAACCAATTCATTTACAGGACCTTGTGATCTCGAAGGCCAACTTTACAAAGTTGCTAAATTATGGTATCGCATAAAATTTGAGGAGAATGATGGCTGACGCGAAACTGTAATTGTGCTGTCAGCCCCAGAAAAGGGAAAGTGAGTCTACGGATATGTAGGAAAAATTTGTAGGGAGCTAAGATAATATGCTCGATAGCGAGAACACTGATACTTTTCCAGTGCATATCGGGTGATTTGGCTACGACGCGATCCGTATAACCGAGAGATCGGTAGGGCCATGGATCAACCTATGGTGGAGGGTCAACCTAAGTAATTATCAAAAAACAGCGCTTTAGTGGCTCACTAAACTTAAGTTAAGGAAGCACGAGATTGAGGCCCTGAAAAACTGAAAAAGTTTTTCACAACACTGCTTACTGAGATGTTGACTAATTAAAAATCACAGAATTTAAATACTTTCGTAATAAGGTTAGTATTATAATACTTTTTTTAAATCATGACTTTAAAAATTGATTTTTAAAAGCCCTCCGTGTCCTTTCGCAGAATAGATCAACTGTCGTTCTGCTAGGCATATCGTAAAAGGCGATAAGGCCAGTACATGTTACTAACAACGTGACTACTTACTAGGTGGTACAGTTCTGCTACGTCTCGACTGGGTCTTGGTACGCACCACCATGGTTGTCTCTTTTCAACAGGAATACCAGCTGCTTGCTTGCTATCCTAGTTTTATTTTTCTAGTTTTTATTAAAATAAAAATTCATTTGTTGTATGAAACATTACGTACTTTATAGCCGCCATTATAGTTGGCCAGATTTATAAGCATAAAATAACAAATAAACCACGATTCAAATTCTTTCACTTTAACACAGGCGTGATGTCATAGACTTTCGCCATGACAATTTCGTATTTTGAAACAAACACTAACAATGAAACTAGTTTTAGAAAAACACAAAATAATGGCTTATATGCGTTTATTTAGGCAAAAGTACGTGCGTAAGAAAAAAAATTAGTGGCACTTCGGAAGTGGCCATAGCAGTGAAAAATAATCACTTTCTTTTATTTATTTTTAATTGTTTTTTACACGGTAACATAACAGTGTTTGTATTTATAGGGTAGGGTAGGGATGTTATGTGGCTTATTTCATAAATTTACTAGCTACGCGCCCTCCATTCCGGAATACAATAGTGACAGACATTGACGCTATTACGACAGGATTATCAAGCGGTAGTACAGTACCAGGTGAGCCTTTGTGGAACTTTCCTAACTGGTAGTCCAGCCTGAAGGGACAATAATAGCCAGTTGATAGTCTTTTACGAACTGCCTGCAAGGAAAACAGTCGGTTTATTCTTTAAAGGATGAACCCGATGAACATACCCAGTTTTGCTGATATGGTATAATGGAAAGAATAAGTACTACCCTATAGGCATACTCAAAAAATGTATATTAATAGTGTTTGTTTGTTAGACTTTCACGGTTAAATCGCCCAACCATTTTTGATGAAATTTGGCATAAAGATAGTTAAAGATTTCATAAGAATCAAGGATAACTTTTTTCAAAAATCCACCCTTAAAGGCAAAAACAGGTTAAAATTTGTATGAAAAACGATATTACGACTTGTTATTCTACAAGCGGGTGAAGTAATACGGATCAAATAGTATGCCCATAAATCATATCAACAATGTATGTCTTTGGTTTTCAACTACATATACATATTGATTTACGATTAAGGCTGCTTGCAAGCTTATGGCTTGAATTTCAATGACAGGCTTTGCAGCTCAGCGAGAGTATTGTAGAGAGCTGAGCACACATTCATTGATATACAGATGCATTATAGAAAGGTTTCAAGTGAGCTATAATTTAAATTCAGCACTTTTTATAGTTTTCAATGGTCTAGTGAAACTGTTTTTGATGACATTTTGCTACACGGATTGCTATAGACAATTAACGTATTTTGTGTTTATAGGCGTTGATTATTTCCTACTATCCAGGTAGGTAGACGCTTGTTGCTGTTGAATCTATATACATAAAATGAATCACTATTTTCCTTGGTCACGGCATCACGCGTGAACAGCTTTACCGATTTCGTGACCGATGCCGTGACCAAGAGATACATTTATATAAGGGATATATAAGAGGAAGTCCAGAGTAATAGAAGAAATATACATATAGATACCAATTCGAATTTATTATTCACAGTTAAGCCTGGAGAACGTCTGTTGGGTCAGCTAGTTATATACCTATTAAAATAAATTTTATATAATATATATTCATATAATATGTATGGGTTTGAATTCTTAAACTAAATGAGCAATTAGTTTTTTTTTTATTATTATAGAATAGCAAGCAAGCAGATGGGTCTCCTGAAGGAAATAGATAACCATCGCTTGAGACACCAGATGGTGCACGGTCCAGGTGGCGAAACTGGAGTGCTATGCATATGTTTACCGGTTACCTTATTCACCAAGCCGGGACATGACAGCGACTGACGCTCTTGTGGCAAAATTACGCGGAACTCTATCTCCTAGTTAGAAGTCACGAGTCACCCGTGGATAAATGTAATGGCAATGTAAGAAATTTAATACAATAATACACTCCTTCTGTCACCATTTTTGGATATGAGTTTCTAAAAGTCCTTTCTAATTCCTACTACGATGTTTTGTTTGATTAATAAAAGATGTCTTATGTATATATAAGACAAAGAATGTTTCAATATAAGACATCACATGCTGAGAAGATTCATCGATATAATCTCAGTCTCAGCTAAGGCTTGTAATAAAGGTTACGATCATTTGTTTGTAAAAATATAGGCAACCATCAACGCTGATGCTACAGGAATAAGTACGACAGAGGTATTGAAAATATGGGTGAGACGTTGCACAACTTTACTACCTAGTTTATGGCCATGATGACAAACAAAACATATATTAGACTTTTCTCGCCTTTTACAAAATGCCTAGCAGTTTTAATAAGCTTTATCGGATTTAAGATTTAATAGCATTTAGAGGATTTGCATCCACGAAATCCAAAAAAAAAAAAACAGTGAAACAAAAAGTAGTGTATGGAATAGAACGTCTTTCGAGAACCATCTAATATCCCGGCGCTTACGGCGAAACATAGTTTAAACGCAATTAAACTCGACAGAATCGACTTCCAAGTCCTTGTGCCTTTGGAACCTGGATCAAATTTTTAGGAAATATATATGGGGCCACGTGTGAAGTTTACGCTTTCAAACAAAAAAAAATCGGTCCAGGTGGCTTTGAGAAATCGAGTAATATACATAAATAAATAAAACTTGAAGACGAATTGAGAACCTCTTCCTTTTTGTGAAATCGGTTGAAAAAACATCAGAACGGTTTGATCTAAACCGTTTTTAGGAACATAAACTCGTGGTGTTATTACGAGTTATCCTATTTAGTTCATCTTATGAAGTAACGGGTTTGATTCCTGGTCCGGACAAATGTTATTGGGGTCTTTTCTTTGAATACAACAGTTATTAGTTCAAAATCTAATGTTGCTGGGTTCTAACTACCTGGGGCCTTGGATTAGTACGTAAAATTGTCGGCCTAACTACCAATTTACTCTGTCTACCCGGTAATAGAACCGGTGTGACAATACTTTTTGATACCGGAATCTTTATATTGGTTTTGGAGAAGATATCTTTCTGTCAGGCAATCCGTAAAAGGTAACCGTTGGCTAAATTTAACATTTCATTTGGCTAACTAAATTCAACATTAAGTTGGCTAAATTTAACATTTCTGTAGCCACGGTATTGTGGGGAATTTTACTGACGCTAAAGTGATTTTCAGCTAAAAAGGAGCAAAATATAGTTAAACTTTGAGCTGAGAGTTCAAAAATGTGGATTTGTTAAAAATGACAGTATTTTAAAATTTGGAAAGCTGTATCAATTTAAAACTCGATGATAGATTTTGCTCTTGCAAATGGCATTTAACGCAATTTTTTAACTATAACCTGTTTATCTACAAAATCGATCGGTTGATATTAACCAAATACTTATCCAAAAATATTTATTGTGGGTAAATCCCGAATGAATGTACTGATTTTGATCCAATTTGCGGGATTTAACGTATCAGGGAAAAGAGGTGATTAAATTTTGAAATAAATCGATTAATTGTTTAAAACTTCTGAAGCAATAGTATAGAAAACAATATTATTTTTTTAAAAAGCTGTGCCTTTAAACACTTGTTTCCATGTTGATAGGTATTATAAACGGCATTTAACACAGTTTCTTACGTTCTAAACTATTGTAGAAGATTGATAAAAAAATCAAAGCTATAAAATAAGAAAATATTTGACACGAATAGATTTGAACAAGCGACCTTGCCTCTGACCAGCACGTCCTATCCAACCGAGCCACGTGTCTATGGTCCAATGTAGCGAAATTCTTTTTTGTGAAGTTTTTAAGATTTTCTTTACACTTGCTAAGTGTTAGAACACATATGTATATATGAACATAAACATTTTTTTCGAAACTTCTCATCAACGATTACTCCTGAACGAATAAACCGATTATAATGCAATTTGTGGCATTTAGACTGTATTAGACTAGACATTAGTAAAAGCTAATTGGTTTTGTAATCAATCGGTTCATTAATTTGAAATTCTTTTATATTTTTTCAAAAGTTTTAAAAATTTTAACCTGAATCGGTTTAGATTTTCAGCAAAACTAAGTTTGGCAGTACTCATTCGAATGCTGTTTACCTCTTTTAGTTCAGTCACGCCGGTTAAGAGTTGTGATAGGTTAACATACACACATACACATACACACACCTACATACATTCAAACAATTTGACGTGAAATCATCTGATAATATTCCAGGACCTCGTACGTGGAAATCTAGTGAAAACTTTGTTTTTGAAAATCGGGGTGAATTCAGTTATTTCTTTAGCTAAATAATTAACAGGAAGTTAAAAAATACTAACAAAGAGTAAGTAGTAACAAATTAAAAATTTCTGCTCTGTAATTTCAGTTCGTCAAAACCTACAAAGCTCAGTAAAATCTGCCAAAATGAAAAAAAAAAACATATCAAACATATCCAATACTTATGGAAGGTTGAATCCATCCATCTTTTCTCAAACAATTACATGTGCCAAATAGTGGAAGTGCGAATGTCGAATCGATTTATCTCGCTCCCTGCGATCGTCCCCCTTTCCGATGATGACCTATAACCCATAAATCATATGGCATAAACTAGACCGAAAGGGTTTCATTGAGAAATCGATTTCATAAAAAGAACGATTCGTATCTACGTTTCTATTCACGAATGCTGAATAGATTGAGTTCGGTTTGTGCTCAATTTTTTGCGGTTCAGAATAAAAGAGGGTTTTATAAGTTTTTTAACCGAGTTTAAAAATGAAGACGACTTGAATGGATCGGGACTTATGCTAGGCAGTTTGTAAAAGGCAAACGTGTCATCACTATCGAGATCAATAAATAAGTGCCAGATATTTAGAACGTGGGTTAGGGAACACCCTTTCAATTTTTTTTTGGATTGGGTAAACTCGTTACTACTATAGTGCTCGATACGTAGTAGATTTGTAGAACCTGGGTTAGCTACCACCCTTTTTTTTTGGTTTCGGCAAACTTGTCACTACTATCGTGATGGGTGGCAGATTTTCAGAATCTAGGTGAGGTACCTTCCTATTTTTCTTTTTTGTGTTTTAAGGCAGCAAACAAGCAGATAACACTCCTACGGGAAAGAGACTACCATCTTATATACACACCGAAAACGTTAATGGTGCGGTTCTATCCATGTGGCAGAAATGTATTTGGAATACGTCAGTGTATTGTCAAATTAGTTGGCACTGTTTGATCCATTTGACTTTCGGATATAATTTGATAAATTTCGCTAAATTATTAAAGTAACGGCGAATAATATAGAGCTACGATTTGGCAAATTCTACAATCAGCCTATAAAATGACTGCAAAATGTAGTATCAAACATGCTAAGTAAACTCAATAGCATTACACGGGTAATCGGGAAAGGCGGCGGCATTCAGACGCACTCGCCCGGCGGCGTGTTCACTGAACCCGCCACAACTAGCGGTCGATGTCATGAGGCCTGATGCTATTTAAATATCATCAAAAGAAGCTTCCAGATTAAATATTTCTAAGGCTTTCAATACATTAGCCGTACAATGAGATTGCTACTACAGTCCTGAAATAAAGGTTAATTTCTGTGACGGTTGTCACAAATATTGTGATATTGTCGACGTAGTCCTTATTATCTAGGAAATACGACGTAGTAGTCACATTACAGAAGTGGCTACTACGTCGTTCTCTTGTCGATCTGGTCCCCTTTCAGAAAAATAGATCGACTATCTTACTACTAGGCATCGCGTGAACGGCGAGAGAAGGCTTCTAATCAGTGTCAGTAACATCGTGACCACACACTAGGTGATAGTATTCTGCAATGTATCTACCGGGTCCAGTACCACCGCCTTACCTATTCCTGATGCTTAGCATCAGTGCTTGTCGCTGATGTGTTCTGATTTGGAGGGTAAAGAAGCCGGTGAATCTATGCACGAGGTATTCCAACCTCCCCACATGGATTGCAACGCACCGTTAGCATGTCTGTTGTCTATAGGCGATGTTTATCTCTTTCCCTCAGGAGAGCCATCTGCTTGCTTGCAGTATATATGGTATGGTTTTAAAAAAGCTGAACACAGCAGAGATGTGTTTATTTTAAAGGACAAATATATGGGACAAATTATTGTTAATAGTAGGGGGGAGCCCAAGAGGGATTTTGGTAGTTACTCGAGCGCGCCAGATTAACATAGGGAGGATATTCATACTGTTGAGGCTCTCCACCATATTTAAGACCTTAATATGGAGGCGGGAATCTAGGGCAATAAGAAAATAGAATTCCAAAACTTTGGCTTGTGGAAATCGTCAGATTATATTTTTTCCTTTTACTTACATAATTTCTTTTAAAGTAAGAGATAATTCAGACGCGCTCGTGAAAGTCGAGACAACGTTTTCTTTGCAACTTTGTGACCCTCCCACTTCCTTTCGCTATACTCAAATAGTCAAATTTTCTAAAATTTAGCTTGCAATTCACCCACCTTCCCTTAGTCTGACACGCTTCAGTGTTTCCATATCCCTACTTTTTTTTTACAAATTTTTTATCCGTCGATTTTTCCGCACCATTAAAATGTAAAACATTATATAACCTTTATTTTTTCTATCATTTAATCTACAAAATGTAATAGGTCCCCACGGTGCTCAAGTAAATACTCATTTAGCATCTTGGGCTCCCCTATTATAAAAAAAGGTTGTTAACCTATTTTGATTAAATAAAACTAAAAAAATTAACACGATGTCTTTGCCTTGACAAAATGAAACTTGATAATTTTGTTTTTTTGACTAACACT
>DVYU01000018.1:0-11760 GCA_018236305.1 Emesis phyciodoides | reverse complement strand
CGAAGTATACGTTTTTCTCATAAGGTTCTCAATTTCAACGGCCCATTGTTGAAGACCTTCACCGCTATTCTGTACACGGTGTTTCAATTGGCCACGGAAGACATGCTCTAAACAACGTTCATCGTAGCGACTGTTTAGGCATTAAATCCAAGACGGAGAGTGACGTGGAGGACGTGACGCCCTGAGTACGGCGTCACGTCCACTCGACGCCGTACTCAGGGCTGTAAGGCAATGCTCGTCTGTACAATACCTGGCATTCGCTGCGATTTGAAACTGAGCCCAGTACGCTCCATGATGTGAGATCGTCATAAGTTGGCACTTTCACACGAGGAGCTGTACCTGATTTAGCTCCCGTGATCTTCATTTTCATCACTTCCCCTTCCAGTTGATCCATGTTTTAACTTATTTTGTCGTAGCTAGTCTCTAGGTTATCTACCCTTTCCTCAATACTTTTCAGTTGTTTTATGCAGCCCTTGTTCTGACGGCCTCTGTGACTCTGGCTGAGGCCTGGTTCTACCACCTTCCTTTGGAATGAGTGGCATTTTTGTTATCACAATTTCATTTCTGACACCAGTTGTTACAAGCTTGAGGTTCGTACTTACGTTACAAAATACCACTTATGTCAAAATCGGGTTTATTTTTTACTAAACGTACACACATCACAATATCTGCGCACTAACACTCACTATATTTTCCTGTATACTACCTACTTATACACCCGTAATGTTCCGACTAATCCGAATCACTTCCTAGTTACACTTCCCACTCTTGCACTGTGTTGCACTTAGCTGTTCCGATTCGAAACCAAACTGGCTGTCAATGTAAATACTCTGACATGTATATCAAAGAATCAGTCTAGAAATTTCACCAAAGTTGTCGAATAAGCTCGTATAAACAGTGAATTTATAATTCCAGATCAATCAAATAACAATTAACAAAGTCACGCATTAGCGTGACTTTGTTAATTGTTATAAAGGTATAAATTATATACCTTATGCTTTTTGTGAGTAGTATCATTTTTGTACGATATGGCATGTGTGATAAACAAATGTTGTTTTTCAACAACATTTACTTTTTCCGGACTCTGTAAAACTATTATTGCACGTCAACAGAAATAATTCTTTCAATTGAGCAGATAAATAGGAATTTCAAAAAAGACTAAAAGCAGGAGGACGGCAGACAATGTTGAGCAAAAGTTAAAATTACTGGGTGAATTGTTTCAGAATTTTAGCTTCAATGTCACTCAGTTGCAAGATTATCCAGATAAAATCCACGAGTATTTTATCAATAATATGTTTAATCAAGTAAAATCATACTATGACACCACTAAGAAGATATGCAGCTATATCGTTACCGGTGAACCTAGCATTGCTATTTTAAGAGGTTAAGCCTGACCACAGAAGTCAGGAGATGCTCCAGTTCTAAAATACTAGTTTCCGTGCTTTCCAAAAATTTATGCAAATTTGCAACGTAAACAATATACGTGATAAATGGGAAATCTAGGATAAATTGCAAAATTTGCATTTACATTGGAATAACATTGGCACTATGCACTGGCGTCAATCTGACGGATTATTGGAAGGTTTTGACACTGTATATGAAAATAAATACACTACCTACGAAAACATGTACGAAGAGTTAAAATAGAAACTCTACCTTAAAAGCTATTATCTACTGTACACACTCGGCAATCAACGCCACAGATTTAAATTCCTGTGTTCAGGGGAAACTATGCACAGTGACCCACATTTTAGATTTATTTAAAGAAAAAAATACATCAAAATTGCAGCTTATCAAATTGCAAAAAATGCAACACATTAAAAGTAAATTACGTGGTGAGCCCGATTCCACAATCTAAGGATAATATCGGACAATTATGACACAGCCTGGAATATCCTCAATCAGCGATACGATAACCACCAATTATTGGTTACCAAAAAAATCGAAATATTTCTTAATCAACCCAATATTACAAAACAATAATTTTCAGAGCTAAAAAGATTACATGACGTCAGCACCGAATGCATTATTGGCATCGAAAATTTGGGTAGTATATTATCATGCGCTTCATACGGCTATTGGAACACAAAATTGTCCACTGTGCAATTCTACAAATCATACATTCTTTCAATGTAAAAAGTTGGAAAAAATACCACCTACGGCAAAACATTATGGCTATCTAAATAATCATGTTCTTGTCGATCCTTTTTACAATGTATCGAAGCCTATTGACATATTATCTGATGCACAAGTTTATTCCGAAATTAATATGGATGATTTGGTGAGAGGATTACCACATCAACCTATTGCACAACAAACTCGAATGGTGTGAATATTAAGTGGAAATATCACCAAAAGTATTAACTACCTACGTTATTCATAATAATCACGGTGACATCGGCAAGTATTGGGAATTACAGGGCATTGTGAAGCATGACAGGCAAGTTACATGTGAAGAGCAGAACTGCGAGGATTGTTACGCCTCAACAACAGAAATAATGCCAATGTCTTGCTGGTGACACTCGCTCCGAAGACAACGGTGCAGACTTTGCTTCAAAAAGTCAACATACAGAGCAGCTACGTGATCACAAATTATGATGGAAAAGGCAGCAGTGGCCCAAGAGTGACATTTCAACAAACACGAAACAACGTATTAACAATTCCACTATAGAATGTGTAAGAAAATAACCGTAACGCAGATAGTAAAGACGCAGTTTTTAACTAGTTTATGAAATAAATAGAGTAAGTAGAACGTATAAATTGTTAATTGTAATTATTTATCATTTAATGAGTTTTAAAAACTGAGATATTATGAGTTTTTTACCTTTTTGATCCAGATAGAGACATGTTTGAACTTATGGTCTCTATCGACTGATAGAAAATACAGAAGATGGTTTTATAACACTTTGTAATTTTCTTATTTCCGCTACCTTACTATCATCGACATTGACAAATAGCATTTAATCAATCTCATTGTCAACAGGTTGGAAACTGGTAAAAAAAATGCCCAAAAGCTTTTGGAACAAGTGGTCGTCAGAATATTTAGATCTCCAATTACAAACTAGACAAAAATGGCAGCATCCTATAAAAAATCTACAAATTAATGACATCGTACTAGTAAATGACGAACATATACCCTTGTCAAAATAAACGCTTGCAAAAATTTAAGTTATATCCAGGCAGAGATAGGCACGTAAGAGTGGTGGTGGTAGTCATTTGCAGAGACCAAACAACTAGTTCCTACCTCCCATTAACTCTCTTGTTATTAGATACTTTAGATAATAGTACTTCCACTTAAAAACAGCGGTAAACAACCTGCCTTATGCCGAAAAGGACATTGACTCGTTTTCAAATAATACTAATACTACTTTATATATTTCTAGCATTTTCACCACCCGATTTTAACAAAACTACCAGAAAATAATACATGTACTTGGACAAAATAGCTGAAATGTGTCTTATGCAGGACAAGTGGAAATTAGTGATGTTCTACAACAAGTCCACCTATTAGCAATCATAAATAATCTAGATTATCTGATATACATTTAACGAGGTTATCTGGTGATGACATTACGTTTAAACCTATAATTTCACAATTGGAGCACAAGTTTTCGGAAATGTTAACATCATAATAGCATCGTAATGGATCAGAGATCATGAGGGTTAAGAAGAGTTCTAATTAATGGAGTTGGATATCTAGCCAATACATTATTCGGTGTGATGGATGACAAGTTTGCACAAAAATATGAACATTGAAAACAAAACAGCAAAAGCTACCTCGCAGTACCCACAGTACTCGCAGTGCCTACATTACCCATGAACCCGCAGTACCCGCAGTGCACGCAGTACCCACAGTGCCCGCAGTACCCGCAGAACCCACAGTACCCGCAATACCCACCAGTACCCGCTGTACCCACTACGTGTGTATGTGACACATAATGATAGTGCTATCAACATTTTTAGTTATTTTTAATGTTTTACCTGATATTTAAGTTACTTTTGAACTATTTTATGTACATTTTTCATACACTTTGATGTTAGTTTTAATATATTTGTAGTGTTTTTCTTTGTTTTTTGACAGTGGCAGTATTTACGAGTCGTGAACGCGTACATTGCTGCTCATTATACGCTTTAAATTGCATTGTCATATATATTAGCAAATTGACTTGTGATATATTGATTAGGTGGATTAGGCTATACAATCAGTTCCAATAAAGCATTCATACGCTTCGGACTCATTATTTGCACGTATAGGTACGGTTATCCATGCAGTACCTGCACTGCACACAGCGGCCGAAATAAACCCAAAAATCCTAGGGAAGGTTTGGTTGCCTTAAGAAAAAGTCTACTACAATTCCACGCTTAGAAAAAGTCGATCAAGAACCAAGCTTACTAATGACTTACGCATTAATGCAATTGCCTCACAATTTGTCTTCATATTAATTTCCTTCATATTTCCATATATATATATTTAAAACAACAACTACGACCTTTCTTGTTGATATTTCCCTGCTTTATTTACCCTATTGCTTTTTAATTATTTTTTTATTTATGCTTGAATATCGTTACGCTACACGGTTAATTTATAACAAAAATAACAATTACAAATTTTTACACTTGTTGCAACAGCCCTCATTCATATTCAGGAACGTTCCACGTTTCTCAATAGTTCGTCTTATTGGTCAAATACCTCTTTTCGAGCTCGGGACATCTTCACGGTGTTTATTCTAAGTGGGTTGGTAAACGGGTAAAAATGCATCTGTGTCTGTCCGTGAAACCTCGGACACCGAGTTTGGTACATTATATCATTTACATTCAGACATTTAGTGTGACGTGTATATTGAGTACAGCAGCCACCGATTGAGCAACACAATAACAGCTTGTAGCTCGTACAAAGCAGTTTGCACTTGCTATATCACATGTTAGTTTCATTTGAAACAGTTCAAACGCATCAGCAGAGTTTTTTATGTTCACAATTAGTGACATCTAAATATTGAGCAAAGGTCAAGCCTGAGTTTATTTTATATTCGGTGAGTTCTTATTTTGCTGTTCAACTACGAGTACTCAGTGCGTTCCAAGTGGGCCGCGGTCGCCT
This sequence comes from Emesis phyciodoides, assembly GCA_018236305.1. Lineage (NCBI taxonomy): Eukaryota > Metazoa > Arthropoda > Insecta > Lepidoptera > Riodinidae > Emesis > Emesis phyciodoides. The sequence continues at coordinate 6,665 of DVYU01000018.1, read as the reverse complement.
AACCCTTTAGCGTGTCTTCGAGTTTTAAATCGTCGTTTCACTTCAACCTATAGCACTCTTCACTCTCTTCTTTTCTGACAGACCTTAGGGAATTTCTGACAGCCCTCCATTACATCCCTGCACAGATAATGACTGTCAAGTCCATGTCCCAAAGGAAAAATTCGATTTTGGTTGATGAACGAAACGCACCACCCACTATCCCGCAGCGATATATTAATGTATCGGCAGCGCTTCTTTAAGCTTTTTTATTATAGCTTCTCCGAGAAATTATTTAAATGGATCACTAGCTTTTTGGCTAAACTAGCCTCCAAAAAGTTCAATGCAAAGCAAAGCGCAACTTAATAAGGCATAAATTCGGCCTCACTCGGCTGTCCTCATCTCTGGGCCGAAAGTGTTTATCTATAGTAGGTATATATATTTTAAATCAACGCAGAACGATAAGAATTGAAAACGATCAGGTTATTTTCATTTTATTTTTAGTGACTATTATGTACATGTATGTACATCTCCCCATTACGTGTGCTGAGTGACAGCACACGTAATGGGGAGATGTTCGGATCGTTTCTGTTAAATTTTATCTTCGAGCATCGCGTTAGAATTTTAAGTTCCACCATTACTATCACGATGTCTGGAAATCCATTTCTGTGCAACTTTCTAAACCTTTTTTACACCACGTCACACTTTTGTGGAATCAATTAACGATAAATGTTTTTCCGAAAGTATACGACTTAAGGACTTTAACAAATAAGACGCAGGGGCAACGCAGCGGCGACGCAGAGGCGACGCAGAGGCGACGCAGAGGCGACGCAGCGGCGACGGCCGGCATGCGGCGCTCGCGCTACGCCCCGGCACCGCGGCCGACTTCAACCACGTTACAGACCCACGGGGGACAGAATACCTGCTCACCCAGCCAAGGTACTACGAACCGAAGTCCATCTCAGAAGCGTTGCCACTTCTATTTACTGTTACTATTACTATTATATGTAATTGATATAGAACGATTTAGGATTTAAATGTACTTAATTTATTGTAAAGTTGAACATTGATACACTGCAATGATCTTTGACCCCGCCAAAAAGTTTTGTGTCCAAATAAAGTTTCGACACATTTCTTAGGAGCCGGTGCACTGCTACACGTTATGACGTCGATGCCAGTTATTGACGATCTTTAATCACAAGGTATTGAATGTAAAGTATCGACGCCTTACTCGTGAGTAGTATCTAAGAAATCGTACCCATAAAAGTAGCGATACTTAGGTATCAATGCGCACACGGTCACATGTCAAGTGATGACGACACGTCAGTTTAGCTTCAGTAGTGAGAGTTAAGTAAGTTTATTCATTCCGAACGTTTCAAAAACAAGTCTTGCATTTCACTGCAAAGACTTTTGGCTTTAAAAAATAACCAAGTTACTTTCAGTAATTGGTATTCTTTAAATTATGACGGAACGCAGTATAAAAATTTACTGCAACTGCATATACAGTAGAAGAAATGAAGCATGGTAGACGATGTGAAACTTATTCGAACAATAAATAGTTGAACATTAGCGAACGAATGGAATACGTGATCACGAAATGATCACGAAACAAATGAATACGAACGCATACTCGACATGATTGACAGGATGCAAATCCGTAAACAGCCAAGTTTTAAGTAGGCAATTACTAAAATGTAGTCCGATACGTTAGCAGTCAAAAAGTATTCATTGACTAAAAGTATTGAAAGGTATCAAGTACAAAAGTATCTATATCGAAAAGTATTGGACACTACGAAGTATCGATACGTTTGTCCAAGGTCCTAGCCCGAACTTGTCATACAGATGCAGCATACATCAGCGTCACCGTGAGAACACCCTGACACAACATTTTCAACCTTATGTACTACTAAGACGCTGAAACCTAGACATTTTCACGAAATATCGTGACGCCTGTACCACAGAGGATTGGTTTCTGTCTACATTTTTTTGCATTATGCAACGTGTAGTTTAACTTTGCGTCTTCTATAGCATATATCGTTAATTCCTGCCGCCGCATTCCATCGTCGGACAGTGTGAGAAAAATAAATGTTTCAACTTCACCACTTCTATGTCTAGTAATTCAGAATCATATGATTTTCAATGAATTCTTGCCACGCACTATTCCTTTGTGGAATTAAGTACCGTCGGGGATGTTTCCGAACAGACAAAAACTTGGTGACTTTCAAGAAAAGAGCTCACTTATTGTCGATCGGCGCAGGTGGCACACCACAGGTGTCCACGGCGCTAGTCTGCCGTCAGCCGGGACGTTATGTGTACCAGCCGATTGGAAGCGATGCCTAATTAAATTTTTATTTAACTGGATTATAAAAAAACAGCCACCTTTTTGCAAGAAAAAGATAACCACGATGACCTATAGACACCTAACTATGACGATGATGCGTCGTCATCCGTGTGATGCGATTGAAATGCTAGAAGAATAAATTTAAAATATAAAGTGGCATCGCTGCAGACTCACGACACGAACATATTGAGGACGAACAGAAGCTCGCTGAGCTGGAAGAGGCGATAGGCAACTTGCGCTGGGATATCGTAGGGTTGTAGGGTGAAGTCCGACGAGAAGGGCAAGACGCGATACCCTCCAATCCGTCAACTTGTTTTACTACGGACCGACCGGAGGGCGACCGAAGGTCCCGAGACGATGTCGGTTTCCTCGTCCACGAGTCCCTCGTTAACGACATCGTATCCGTCACGAGTGCGTCGAGCGGGGTTACACCTTATGCTCGGAGTGTCCGAGAGATACTCGTTAAAGGTCATACAGACCTCGGCACACAAAGATGAAGAAATGAAAAGAGTGTACGAAAATATAAGTAAACATACATACACCACATACATACCTCGGTAACTCACTTCAATATTGTTATGGGGGATTTCAACGCAACACTGGGCAAGAAAGCTAAAGACTAGTTAAGAGTGGAGCAATTTGGATGTGACCATAGAAATCTAAGGGGCTCGAGGCAGGCCGACTTTCTGGAGATGGAGGCCGACTTTTTTTATGATGTACTCTTTCTTCAAGAAGCCGCCTCATAGGAAATGGAACTGGATGATCCCCAACGGTTTCACTGAAAATGAGATTGATGCCACACCGACTACCGCTATATCGAAGTGTTGAAGTGTTTGTACAACAAAGCCGCTGTGTCTATCTGAATACAAGAACAGAGCACAGAAGCGATTCCATTGCAGATAGGTGTAAGGTAGGAAGATGTTATATCTCCTAAGCTCTTCATCAATGCAGTGGAGGATACTTTTAAACTTCTGGAGTGGGAAGGACTGGGCATCAACATCAACGGCGATTACATCACTCATGTCATGTCAAAATCGCTGGAAGACTTTAGATGCTCGAAGGCCTCGATCGCGTTGCCCAACAGGTGGACCTTAAGATGAACAAAGACAAGACAAAAATCATGCGGAATATCCATGTTGCGCCCACCCCCGTGTCAGTTGGGAACACGATCCCCAAAGTTGACGGCGCATATGTATACCTAGAACGAACGGTCCAGTTAGGTTGGTCCAACTTCGAAAAAGACGTCAAACGACGAATCCAACACGGCATATAGCGTTCGCGAAATTGCGCTGCGTCTTTTCGTCCGAAATACCTTAGTGTCTCAAGACAAAAGTCTTTAACCAGTGTGTGTTACCAGTGATGACCTACGGCATCGAGACGTGGTTTCTCACTATGGGCCTGATAAAGCTAAAGGTCAAGGTCGCACAGCGAACTATGGAGGAATTTATGTTTCTCTGCGGGATCGAATCAGTATAGAGGAAATCCGCAGGCGAACGAAAGTCACCGGCATAGTCAGCAGGTTTAGCAAGCTAAAGTGAAAGTGGGCGGGGCACATAGCATGTATGTTGCTTGCTAACCCTTGCTTGCTAAAGAACTGGTGGCCGTTGAGGCCAGAAAGTTCTTGAATGGAGACCACGTACCGGTAAAGGAAGCATAGAATGGATACCCACGGAATTGACAGACGACCTTCTGAGGGTCGCGGGGTCTCGCTAGATGCAGGCCGCGTCCATCCGGTCAGAGTGGAGATCAAAATCTGTTAAAATATAAAATTTTAATCAAGTGTTTAAAAATACAGCATTTTAAAATAAAAATTATATTGTTTTCAATACAGTGACTTCAGATTAAAAAAGGAATAGACTAATATATCGATTGATGTTAAAATCTCCTTGAAAAAACTGCGTCCATGCCAATGGATCAAAACCAATCGATTCGTTCGGGATTTATCGTGACGAAAATTTCTAAGAAAATATTTTTTCTATGTCAACATTTTCAACCATTTGATTGTATAGATAAAAAAACATTTTAAAGTAAAAAAATGCGTTTAATGCTATATTTCATACGGAAAATGGATCATTTTATTCATGATTTCAAAAATTAAAATATGTTTTCATTCAGTCATTTAACTCTTTAGATTTTTGAACTCTTTGAAATTAAAAATCTCTGCTTGGTTATATTTAATTCCTTTAGATTAAATGCCTTAACCGATTAACAGATTTTCCATTACTTTGCTTTGTATCTAATGCGTATTATAGAAAAATATTAACGTCTCGCACTATTCCTTTATATAAACTTCAGTTGTGCCAACTCAAAAAAAAGGTAAACAGTTTTGCATCCCGTTAATACGTTAAATATAATTATTTAACCAGTATTTATAATCAAATGAATTGGAAAGTTACCTAATAAAAAGCTCGGATACAAAATCTTAACATACGTCTATCGTAACCATCAAAGAGAGAACTCCTTTATAATCACAAAATTTATAGCATTGAAACGATTCGTTAAAATTTACGCGGCCTTATATTGACCGCCATCTTGGAGTCTCACGTCGACAAGATGGTGGATTTATAGGCGATCGTAAATGCTCTAAAATTAACAGGAGGTTTGGCAGCTGACGTGTTTTAAATATAAATTTATGATGGAAATCGCCGATCAGCTGCGTATCGAGGTAAGTGGACCTAAAAATAGGAAATGTTATACAACATCTGCAAGTAAAAATTTGTTACACGCAGCGGTTTGTGTTTTGTTCTTTTATTTATATAACACAAAGAATAAGGCGTTTTTTCCGTTGGTAATAGTATTTTTACCCGTGTTGTTTCATACTACCTTTGAAGAATAGACCATCTGTCATTCTGCTATGCAGTCTGTAAAAGTTGAATGATTGGCAGATTGTCACTATCATCAGGAATACTAAGTGGTAGAGTTCAGTGATATTTCGCCCGGGATTAGTGCCACCACTTTACCTATGCCTGCCCAGATATTTTAAGCTCGATACTTGTTCGGTTTAAAAGGATAAGCCGCTGAACTTTTGTCTTAGCATTACAATCCCACCACACGGATAGCAACGAAAACTTTTTACGCATCTTTGTCTCTAGCCGATGGCTATATCTTTCGACCGAGAGAATTATCCGCTTGTTTATAATCCCATGATATAAAAATCCAAGAATGGAGAAACCTACTTGACATCTTTTTCTAATATAAAATCTTGATAGCACATTATATGACTGAAGAAACAAAAACTTCATCAAAGACGAAATGGATAACCATAACACTAATAGGGCTGTCAAAAATAAAATTCAGTTTACTTATAATTCAGCGACAAATGTTATGTCTACCCAGGTGCCTTTCGAAAAATATAACAAGCCATTACAACCATGCTACATTAAATGAATAGTGTTAATCTTCAAAAACGATAGAGCACTAAATTTTGTTAACATATCATTCTGTCCTAAGTTTTCAATTTCCTTCAAATTATATATGGCGCGATTATTACGCAATCCGATCAATTATTATCAATCAGATCCCTATGCAGAAATACAATGGTCTCTCGTTAAATCCGAGATCATGTAAAGTTTACCTCTTAAATTGTAACTGTTGACTAGGATTTCATACCACTGCTTTAACTATTGTTTCTAGACTGTTGATGTTAAAATGCTTTGTCAGTGTCGCACACCACTGTGACAGTGATAAAAACTCATTAATATTTGAATTGTTTATGGCGACGGCTATCTCTATTCATCAGAAATACTTAAAAACTGTTTGTTTTCTACCATGCATGCATGAAAAACACGTTACAATAAAATACAAAAGGCGTAACCTTATTAAGACAAAAGAATGATAAAATCCGAAGCGGACTTAATAAAATTACCCTAAGTCATAAACAGCATAGCAATTTAGTCCAGACAATTGAGGGTGGGCAGCCAGCCGTGGAAAGATTTGCGAGCGAAATGTCGCGATTTAGCCTTTATTTTTGACATTTCGACGCCATTTTGGAAGTGTCAAGTGAATATAGGTAGAAATACAACGGGTAACAAAACACAGCGCAACCCTTTATAGGCAATTTGTGGGTCAATGACATTATAAAGAAAAGAATGAATTACTATTTATTACTATACTTATATGTTTTAGCACTTATCTCGTTCTTTAACTTCGCAAACTTAACTTTTCTATGTATATAGGATACCGTTTATAATTGAAAATATTATTGTATTTTAAAGCGCTGCAGTATAGCATAAAATTAAGAAATTTTCCCATATAGCAATATTTTAAAATTTCATCAATCAATATCCACAAAATAATTATAAGCTTACAAATTTCGACTGCCACTACTGCGTGCAGGAATACATGGCTG
>DVYU01000017.1:0-11817 GCA_018236305.1 Emesis phyciodoides | reverse complement strand
GTGTTTATGGGCGGCTGTAATCACCTACCATCAGGTGAGCCACTTGCCCGTTTAACCCCTATTCCATTAAAAAAAATACAAAAGTGACATACAGATATTGCGGCAGGGATAACTAAAACGATGGTACCTAACCTGGTCAAGATATTGCAGAACTCTACCACCTGGTTGGTAGTTACGATTTTAGTGGGATATACTTTTCTCGCCTTATATAACTAGCAGTAATGCAGTCGATCTAACCTATTCCTACCGCAATAGCATTAGTGCAAATGTCCTGTTTATGTTATGAGGGTAAGTTAAGGAAATTTATACATGTCACATCCACAATGCATGATTAACATCCTTTGTGTCTATAGGCAAATATATCTTTCCATTGGAAGACCGCTCTGTGTATTTGTTTTGGTATGGTATAGATATTTTTAATTTTTGTGACAAAGATGTGTCACGTAGAGTTTTTCAATGATAGACAAACTAGTTATTAAAAGTCGGTTGATCGGCCGTTGAGTTTCATAAACAATTATTAACGTACAATGGAACCAGTATTTTGGGAGCGTCAAGCAGCTGATCGTAAAGACCTGTTCTAACGGACGGCCTGACGTGATGACTCAGTATTTGCATAGTTGCCCGGGGACCTGCGCGTTAAGGTCAGTTGTGATCACTGATCACAAGTATTTAGAGCTTAAATGATACCATATCTTTGGATCTTTTCGGACAATTTTAGACTTGACATTCTGCATGCTTCTGCCTACTTTGTAATTTGTTCACTTTCTTGTTTTTGTTTTAACTTAAAAGAGAGATTTTGTATTTCAAGTAGTTGTTTTATTTTTTAATTATTTTGACTGTTCAAGTCAATTAATCGTTGCCCAATCAAAAAATATTTTGATGTTTAAATGTGATTTGAAATTCCTAAGGTAGCCTTTTTATTATTAAATAAAGATCTGGTGATTGTAAAGCTAAAAAGTTAACCCGAAAGCGACAGTCTTCGCTTATAAACCACCACCACTACAGATGCTTATGACGTATTGCTATCTGTATGGCGGGGGATGTTACCATCCATTCCATATTACAACAATGACAATATTGAAGCTAGTACGGCAGATCAACCAGAGTGTCGTCGCGTTTATATGAAGAGAGTTTTGAACGTTGAGGAAACAAGGTTATTTTGTCTGAATCGTGATTGATTTAACGTTAAAATTTGTATATCATACACGGCAGTATCGGCAAATGTGGATACACTTTTATCGTAATTTGTGAATTACACTTTAACTGCTACAAAAATATAATAATATTAATATATACAATACATTTAATTCATCATGTTTATGAATACATATTCAAGTATACTCAAAAACTTTCCATAATTTTCTTTCTTTCATTTAATAAATTTACCAACGTGAATGAATTTGTCTTTAGAAACCTATAATCCAGATAATCCCATCATAGCTTACACTTCACAATTGCAACCACACGCCACCAGCTCACTATTTCGGCTCGCAAACACTTAAGACCTTAGTTGAGAGATAAATTCTAATGCCACATTTTCTCCCCACTATTTTGGGTAAGATTCCGCCCTTGGTTGATATTCAGTCTCACAAAAGATATCCCTGGGACTGACTCAATGCCTACCAACTTAAACTCTGGTAGAGCGCTCTGTTGGCCAACGTTTCGCAGTGATGCCATACAGACAATCTACCGAACATCATTTCGAAAAAAGCTTAAGGACATCTGATATTTTGTCACATTTGTCTTTACCTTACACATGTTGAAATGGTAAACCTACTTATATAAGATACAGAGAAAGTTAAAATATCTAAAAAGCTTAATTTAAAATTCTGTCGTTGTTTTCGTGAGTCGTTGCTTGAGAATAATTGTGACAGACCTCATCATGACTAATACAATGGCAGTTGCTTCTGTACAATACACATGTACAAAATTGTTTACAAACATTCAGTTCAGTTTTAAGTCTTAGATGAGGATCCGTAGAATATACTACTTGACTTAGATGGTATATAAACTAACCACTCCAATAACGAGGTGGTCGAATGCGGGTCAATAAATATCTCTCTCTGAAAGCTAATTTATAAGTAGGTTCAAACAAAGGATCGTGTATTTAAACTTGAAAATTGCGAATAGTTTGTATATCACTCGCTTCTATTGTCTGTTTGGTCAAATGCTTACTGCTTGGAAACCCTGATTATGCAATCGTGCCTCTTTTTCGATTCCCGGCAAGCGTTTGTGTAACGTACTTACATGTTTGTATTTCTGGGCTACATCCCGTAGATCCTTTTTTATGAAAAAAGAACGATTACACTTCCAGATTAAGACTTAAACTTAGTGATTTAAATTCAGAAATATTTTAATCAATGTTATCTTATCATTGATTAAAATATTTCTATAAAAAAAAACATTGTCTTACAAATTACTGGGTAAAAACCTAGCGTCTTCGAAAACCTGCAAGTTTTGCGGTATATAAGAGAATTTATATTGGTATTTCTATTTATTAACATCGCTGACAACACCCATTATCATTAGCAAACAAAAACTAGTTTACTTTTGGGTCAAATTAATTCGTGTAATTTGCCCTGCGACATGTAATGTGAAAATAAAGCTGGCCTTGGCAATAACACCGGTAACTAACACTCGTAACACACGTATAATTCCAAACAAATACGGTTTAAATTTTTCCCTCCGTCACAATGAAACCGGTAATTTTCGTTTGTTACATTACGCAATAATTGTTTAATTTCAAACCGTCACAGAAAGAACTTTTTAACATTTTACTGAGAAATTGGCATTGACTATTGTTGTGTTTTCTATAATTCAGTGTGGTGGGAAAATGGTAATAGGCCGTTCCTTTTACAAGTTTGTAAATAGGCACGTATTTAAAAAACGGTCACATCACTTTTCGTTCTATGGTATTTCGGCATTGGTATTTATTGCTATGGTACCGTCAAATTTCAGTAAAGCATTTTTCAATATGTTATAAGACGATATATATTAAACTTCCGTTTACTATCCTTGTGAGCGGAATTAAAAATCTTATACTACATCATACTTGCCTTGAAATCAGACTTGATGGTGGAGACGATATATCTAAATGTTTGCCTGCAATCACGATGAATATTAGTCGGTATGTCACATAATGTATCGAGCTCAGAAATGGGAGTTACACTCTTGTAATGTGTCACTTTTGTTGCTTAACAGTGAATTTTTAACTTTTTTATCAAGAAAAGGCTGATTTATAATAAATGTACTTATAATTCGATTTAATTGTTTATTATATCCATATAAATATAACAAACAATTTGTTGCAGAATATAATAACTGATAAGCCGTACTGAAAATTAAAATTAAATGAAACTTCCACAAGAAGAGGTAAGTCAATACTAAATAGTATTAATTATACTAAATTACGAAACAAAATTTTATTTATGTTTTAAACACTAGCCGTTTCACGCGGTATGACCAGGCAATAGGTTTTAATGCCGTAGAAAAACCGAGATAAAAATGTAGACTAAATTACTCCGAAGTAATGCAGTCTATAATTCACCATTTATTAGTGAAAACCGCATAAAAATCTTTTATCCTATTAATTTATCGCGAACATATGTACACAAAGACTCCGTGCGAAACTTATTACACAATATGTAGTTTTTTTTATATTGATTAGTGCTTTCTGTATAAAATTCACTTTCAGAAAGTCACTTTAAATCTATATAGAAAAGTATAATGACTACTTTATTTATCTAAAAAAGGGATTAACTTTTTAAATTAGTACACATTGGTGACGCACATCTCTATCTATTGATTAGGGAGCATCTTTATCAAGAGGTAGTTGGTTGCTAAAAAAAGAAACCAGTTTGACAATAGGTCTCGGCTAGCCGCTGGAATGCCGTATAATGCGACGAACCGTACGCGCCCGAAAAAATGTTGCTTTCGCTGTATTGTCGTTAACCTTAACCTTAAACATTTTGTATCGACAACACTAATTGTAATAAGAAATTAATGGAATTTCAAAGGATATAAGGCTTTTAACGAAGTTAATCACCTGCGTGTCGTGTACGACCATTTGAAAGGATGTTTGTGTACTAGCTTACTCACGCATCTTCACCTGCAGGTTAAGTATACCTGTCATCCTTTATTTCAGCCTTTTAAAAACCTTTACGTTTAACCCCAGGTTTTTAACTATCTTCTTGCCAAATTTAATCAAAATCGGATCAGTGGTTAATCAGAGAAAGCGTAAGAGACAGACATACTTTCTCATTTGTAATATTGGTATGGGCTTAATCTGTTTCATAGACAAAGTATTGAAAAAAATTATTAAGATAGATAACAGATAAATTCCGAAACTACTGCATCGATTTTGATCATTTTTCGTGACTGTTTAATTTGGTTAAACTTAAAAGATAGCACACTTTTAATGTCAATTAACTAAATGCTCACCGAAAGCTAATTAGTTGTACATAAATCCAGGTTGTAAACATTTGCTGAATTCTAAATATTTGAGCACTTATATTAAGATTTCCAAGAAGAGTGTACCGACTATATATAGCTTTTTAACGACTTCGAAGTTCGTTTAGTAATTTCTCAATTAGTTAATTACATAATTAACTAATTGATGTACTAGTACGATAAACAGTATTTCTAGTAATAAGATTTTAAAAATTTAAAGACCTGCTTGCTGTACTTGGTTATAATTAATGTTCAATTGTCTATATTGTCCGTGGGTTTAGCCGGGTTTGACAGTTATTGAATTGTTTTAATCATTATCGCGTAGTATTGTAGTATTGTTTTTTTTTTTAAATTATTTTGGATTATTTCTAACATTTTGTCACTCTTTATTGTGTTCTGTTGAGCTTGTTTATTTTATTTATAAATAGTTTGAATGTTGGGTGTGTAATAAATTTAAGTTGATTAAAATGATTACTGGAACGCCACAGTCACGCGGTGGATCTTGAGATGTCCCGTTTAAATCTCTTGTAGAATGTTTAAGTGTTTTTTTTATTTAAAAATATCTCTTTAGTAGTCTGGTGGTGAAGTTCTAACAATTTATAAACGGTATCTACACAAGTAATTCACTATTATGTACTATCGATCTTATCAGCCACCAAACTAGGTTTTACTGGTATGCGACCACCTGGTACGTGCTTCCAAGAAGTTATTTGTGTGCATGGATCCATGTGAAACTGAAGGATATTAATCCTTTTCTACCGATATCCCCAAAACATAGATGTTATCAATTCGTTTTGTTAAGACTTGTTCTCCGATTTCATTAATTAATTAACCGATAAAAATCTGATTCAAGGTTCCAGAGACATTAGATTTTACAGTGATATTGCGTATAATTTTCAGTTACTAATATGCATAAGGATTTACTTGTATATCGAATATAAAAAACATCAACTGGAATAACACATATCTGTTAGCCGCGCGACACAGCACAGAAAACTGACATGTAATTGACGGAGGTCAGACAAAACCGTAAGAAATATTTCCACTTCCTTTGTGGACCACCCGGGGCTAAACAAATAGCCCGTAATTGGGCTACAGATTAGATGATAACTCTGCGTCTATTACTTTATATTGTGACATAAAGGGATTTCCTCGTTTTGTTGTGGACGATTCAAATGGTGCATGACAGTTGCATTAATTTTTGTTTGTGGACTTTTTCATTAAGGTTAGGACATGAGGGTAAAGCTAATACATCGGATAAGTCCTAGCCGAGCTTGCACAAAAGTTCAAACCCTTTGATTTAAGTTCGTGCTTCTGTACGGTATTACAAGGAATAATTAATTTACTATATGCTGTTTTGGTTAAGTTTTTTCAACAATAAGTAGGTACTGTCGTTGAGTGTATTCTATTTACGGCGATATTGTTGTTTCAGTAGTACTACAGTAGTAATAGATACGTGGAAAATAGCAAATAAATCGATTAATTCTTGTATTTAATTCCAAAATAGGTGAATAAACTTTTACGCAGTATTCATACCAAATATATAAGGAAAAAAATAATATGATATAATGGATTTTATTCTTTAATTTTATACAAGTTTATGCTAGCAATCCAATAGAATAAGCGTTTCAGTGGCTGGTGGTCCATTTTGAAATCAATTTACTATCAAAATCGAGTAAACGTATTTTTTCGAAATATAATCTTCCTGGAGTTATTGCCACTATTACTTGTTTGCTTAGGATATGATCGTGAGATATGTCGTACACGAGAAAGAAAGATATTTGTCGAAGACGCCAAATAGTTCGTTTACGCACTATTTGGCGTCCGTTTTTATTATCTAGATCTTTGACGAATTATTTTACATGTAAAACTCTTAAAATACTACCTTTACCATGTTTGTACATCTTGGCGGCGAAAAGAAAATCAATATTCGTTTAAAACTAAAATGGTGAAATATTAGGAATCCTAATTTTTGAAACAGAGAAAACTGTACTTGTACCTCGCCGAAAAGTCAATGTTTATACAAGAAATGAATATTACTTCAGGAAATTGATTGTATGTGCAAATGTGAAATATTAACACGAAGAAAAATAAAATAATAATATTCCTGATATTCTAAATTAATAAAATATAATTAAAAAAATTGTACACCATATTAGGGTTCAATATACTGGTCGGTTGGCTAGTTATTAAAATTATGATTAATTTGAAGGACCTGTAACATATTCAAACAAATATTTTTCATTTCAAATAATGTGTATTCATGTTGACGGCTAGATAAATTTAGATAATAATATCGTCATTGACAAGAAAACAAGTTGAAATATTTGCTCACGCTACATATTCTCAGCGAACTGTATTTCAAACAAAATTCGATTCCCGCGGCCTACCTCATCATATAATCATGTATATAAATATTTTCATTTTGTGATAATTCCTATGATCTAGTTATAGTCTATTCCGGTTTGACTTGGTTTTGTTACTCTCTGTACGCCTTTGACCTCTAACGTGTGGTACCTACGTTACAACATTTCGTGGAAAAGAAAAGTAGTGAGAAGCAAATAAATAACGTTACATAAATGTTCGTCTGAGCCGTAATGGCCCTTATCTCTGTGAGATCCGTATTGTTTGCAGAACTGTACGTAAATCTATGGTGTCACGCAATACGCGAGATGGATTGGACCCTCCCCTTCTATATTGAGATAAAATCTGTTGTTGATGCTGGGAGCTGCTATGTAAGGCGACTCCTGATTGAAGAATTCATATACCTTACTGCTAGGCATTTCGTAAAAAGCGAGTAAAGGCTAATACTTGCCAGTAACATCGTGACTTCTAACGACGTGGTAGAGTTCTATGTCTCGATTGGTTCTTGATAGCACTTCCTTACTTATTCCTGTGCAGTGGTGTCAGTGCCCGTCGCTGTCGTATTCCAGCTTGGAGGGTAAGGTAGTCAGTAAATTTATAAACATTCTGTACCAACATTACTTACGGATAGCAACGCACCAGTTACATATCAAGAGAATCATCTGTTTGCTTGCTATTCTTTCGTTACTGCAGTATATTTCCTCCCTCTCTCCATATCCGTTATCGTGATAGATGGTAAGATGTGTGTTAAAATTAAAGTGTTAAATTAATTAAAGTGTTAGTTAAAATTAATATTGTAATAGGACATACGTTTTGCGGGACTGGCTTATTTGTAAAAGATAAAACAACACAATACAGAGATGAAAATATTTTAGAGCATTAATGTGCTATTGTAAGTTTCAGTACTTACGTTCGTGGTCTGGGCGATCGAAGGTGGATCTCAGCATGCCTAAAACAAAAAACAAACAATGTTATTCGGAGATTCATACAATCTAATAAATTAAAAAAAAGTTCAACAGACTTTCACCTGCATCTCTTAAACCCAAAATCATGGTAAGAATTTTCGAAATATGTTTATAAATGACCGAGATCTGTGGAAACAAACATAAAATTCAACCGAATTGATCACCTCCTCTTTTTGGGAACTTGGTTGAAAACAACATCCATTCACAAAGCCTTATATAATTCATAAAATCACACAAAATGAGATGAAAGGTTCCAATTAGTTTGTTTAGCGGCGTGAACCAGCGTGAGCCGGTATGGGCCGAAATTGATGCGTTGCTATGGCAACCCGTTTATGCTGGACGCGTGCTAATTGCTCGAGCTTTGTCTGCGGGACTGATATTTTGTACCGTTTAGCGCTTCTGAGAGCAATCATGTATCGTCGACGACAATGGGTTGTAGGTTTGAAGGCAAATCATTCATTCGTTTAGTGCTAAGTTATTGAGATTAAAATACGGTTACTTCCGACACACATGGTTTATTTGCTTTTAGAAGAAACATATTATGACATAAGATTTTTTCGTTGATAAAAAATATTATATACCCGGCGAGTTCCGTACTGCTTTAGAATTAAATTATGACATGTACGAACTATTTGTATGAGAAAATAAAATTGATGTTTATACTATTTTCCTTACAATTTCTTCATATTTCACCTTTTAAACCTTCCCCACTGCCACAAATATTTCAAGATCAAAATTAGCTAGTCCATTTTTAGTAAGAAATTATTATACATATGAATGTAAATATATGAATATATACATTCATATGTATAAGATATATTTAATGATTAGCTAGGTGGTAGTAGACATATCTACCAAAGTTCCTGATGCACCAAAATTGCAATGCTTCAATTTCTTTTTGGTCTAATGGTGGTCTATTCATGCTCATGTGGCAACATTTGCGAACGGCTAAAGTAGTATTGAGTTTTTATCTTTAACCGCCTTTGTGATCTAGCGGTCTGGTATCGGCGTTGACTACAAGAGATCCCGAGTTCGATTCTCGAGTTTTCTGATTAAACTCGAGAATCGAACTGATTATAAATAAAATAAAACTGATTTTTCAGTTTTCTGATTAAAACAATTCGATTAAGGCCCAGTTGGCAATAGGCTTGCCACCTATCACTTTGTAGGAATTGGTATATTCGGCCTCTTGTCTTACTCTTCGTGAATACGGGCGGGGTGAAGATCCTTATCCGTAATTATTTCAGTAGCAGTCTGGAGTAAGTATCTCGGAAATAATGCAATAGCCAGAATGCCTAGGATTAGCGATTCAGCGAAGTAGTTGGCCACGCACACCACAAATAAGCCTTTCATATTTTTTAAATGAGCTAAAAAGTAGTAGCAGGAGAAATGAATAACCAATATGGCAGTGCTTATCCCTGTCACGTGCTATGTGATTAATTTAGTCTGCCACGTATTGTTTTCGATTTCGAATTTAAATCGATTTTCTGTATTCGATTTCCAAATTCGAGATTTAGATTAGAACTGTATTCGAACCAGCAGTATATTTGTCATTAATTTAAATTAACAAACAATGTTGATACGTACCATCGGCTGCTATTATAATGTCCGTTTCCCTGATTGCCACGTGTAAAGATTCATTCCAGTTCATGTTTTTAAAATCTAAAGGCATTACACTAAACATTGATTTCAATAGCTTTTTGTTATATTTAGCGTTCACCTTAATAAGTTCTAAGATTCCACCTATGTCTATATCTGAAAATGGTAATGACTTAAATATTATCATTCAACACACTGTTACATCTTTGGGGCATATTTATATCAAAAAGAAGAAGATGGTACTAGAGACCTTCGGCCCAGAGATGAGAACACTCCAAGTGACAGTGCTACTTCCCTGTACAATTCTGTGTTTTCTGTATTTATCCCAACGCACGGGTTTCCCTAGAGAGAGTTGGGTATGTCAAAAGGGCTTGAAAGAAAAAATAACGCTGTTGAGACGATGTCGCTACGGATAATATGTAGCGTAAAAGTCGCGAGCTAAGTTCGTTATTTTGAATTTAGACAGAGGTTAGGACTGAATGGAAGTATCGATGCAAAAATGAGAAAGGGCATGCTCTACTGGTTCTGACATAGTAGTAGTAGAAAGAAAACTAAATAAACAAGTAAAGCGGTGGAACTAAGCACGAGCAATCAATTGCCAAATTGTGTCACCTAATAGTCACGAAGGCCAATTAAAGTGTTTGTAAGTATATAATGAAACGGCCGTTATAATTCGAAGCTAGTTTAATACTCCTGCGTAGGGTTGGCGGTGTACCGCGTTAGGGTCGATACCCACGCTCGCCGTTACGGCTTATACATACATTGCACTATCTATCTTTCAGCTTTTAGGAATAGACTAGGAAAGGCTTTTATTATGTGCGCATTTAAGGAGTGGAGGGGGTCGAGCCCAATCTCACTTTCGGAAAATATTACTTAATTTTTTTCCGCTAGAAACAATTTTACGAAAAAATAATTTTAAACTAAGTAAAATGTGTTTCTCCACTAAAATATGGCCAAATCATACACAAATTGTTGAACGAGATTGGAAAGTAACTCGTAAATAAAAGTATTAAGCAAATCGCTTTTCTTCTTACCGATTAGGCACTGGGAGGATCAAAAAAATGAAAAACGCCTCACGTAATGAGTGGTTATTAATAAACATATTATCTAAATATGGACACTGCTGTTCCTACAGTACGTTGGAAAATTTAGAGACTGAAATAACATTTTTAAGGGCAAACAGTTCATATTTTATGTCGCCCAGATTTAAATACTGGAGTAGCTTTTGACAATTTCGATTTCGTTGAAACTTGAAAATGGTACTTCGTCGAAAATGGTAAAGACTCTACAGGACACCGTACATATATTTTATCAAAATTTGGAGAACTTCGTTCCGTCTAATAGTCAATGATTGAGCAGATGGTAGTATTTTAAAATTACTACCATTTCCAAGGGGTTAATCTTCAAAAATAGCTCATACTACAATGTGAACAAATATATATTATAAATAATTTTCTGCATATTCAACATCAGTGTTATATATATACTTGTCGCGACACTGTATTGCACTTACTATGAAAAATGCTGCTACCTACTCTTATATTTTAATCTCAAACTTATCTAGCACTAACCGTTTCCTGTGATAATGGGTCAAAATTGGGAAAATAAGGATAAATTGTAGCATGTCACTCCTAAATAATGAAGCTTTGTACTGTTGAAAGAATTTTCAAAATCAGTTCCTATAAACTCGGACACTTATAAACATTTATTTTTTATGATATAGCTATAGAAGTATAGCCATACTTGCCTGTTTATAACCTGCAGTTTATATCTATTATTTTTAAACTTTTTAAGTAATGACATCATGAATCTTATGTACCAATGTACCTTACAAAGGGAAGAAAATAGTGATTATAGTTTTATGACATTTAAAGTATGTCTATTTTTATTTAGTGTTGTTGCTAACTCCTATGAGCCAATGGACATTGGATATTGTACGTGTAGGAACTATATTCGTATAGTCCTCTTTAAAATTAAGTCGCATATAAATTTGGTAAAGATTTGATTCAGGATTCCAAAAATACAGAAAAGTTATTTGTTGCAGTTTTATTGCATTAATTTTTAGTTTTTATTTCCTAATATTAAATAGTTTACAATAAACACTCTATGTATAAAAAAAATACCTGTGCAAATAACTGCCTTTGCATACATAGCAGCCACAAAACTTGTCAAACCTGTACCAGCACCAAGTTCCAAAACAGTTTTGCCATTCAAAGCCCCTTTTCGACCCAAGTGTATCAATAAATCACCTAAAAGAAACGCCCCCCTCCAAACTTGAAGTCCAACTAATGCTATATTAGTTTTTGAACTGTGTTCTGAAAATAAATATATGGACACTTAAGAAAACCAAAATGACCTTAAGTTTGTGTAAAAATTAACTATTGGGGGTAAAAGTAAAAAAACTTGATAGACTTCTAGACCTCTCACCCACCAGAAGGTG
>DVYU01000016.1:0-11947 GCA_018236305.1 Emesis phyciodoides | reverse complement strand
CATATTATGTCATTAGTTATATAGTTTATTTTAAATTTTAATGCAAAAGTTTATGTTAAAAGTTCATATGCTAAGTGGTTACGCCTATTGTCTTTGTGTTTAAATTTTCTAGTAGTTAAGTCAGAAGAATTTATTATTTATTTATTTATTTATGTTACACAAACCATAGTTCTTTATCTACACAAATCACTACTTACAGAAATTATCTGATTGCCAATAACAGACATACATTTATAATTTATTTCACACCAATACACATAATTAACAAAAAAATATATACTTACTAAATTATAATATACTTATATAATTGTTCAGGGCATTTCTTTCAGAGAATCGATCGCAAGCTGCAACGATTGCGTATTGACGGTTGTTAATCCACCAAGGGTATAGACAATTCCATCCAAACTTTCGCTTTTATTAGGTATATAAGTAAAAATTAAGTAAGTAAAAAAGTATTTCCCCCGTATTTTTCCTTGTTTGATATCTTATCATATAAAATAAATCTAACATCGTATCGATTAAATAGGTGTTTTAGAGCTCCACCCCACCGCCTTACTTATTCTTGTCGCAATACTGTTGGTGCTTGCACTTTCATATTCCGATTTGGAGTCTAAGTTAAACTTATGCCTTTGGGATTCCAGCCATACCACACGGATAGCAATGCACTCTTAACATTTCTGGTGTCTATAGGCGATAGCTTTCTCTTTGAAACATCAGCTATCCTGCGTCTGCTATCGTGTAATACAAACAAAGTAATATGTAACAATAAATTAGTGTATATTTCGTACACAAAGTAATAACAAGATCATTTTCATTAATGATTGAATCATTAAGATGTTTTGTTTGTTAGTAATAATCGTTGGCACGTGGGTAAACATGCGTCCATTTATCTGCACTGCTATAGTGCGAGGGAGATTGCGGGCTTGAATAGGTATGTATTGTTCTATTATGGTGGTAATAAAAACAACGCCTAATTAATACGGCTCCCATCTTAGTACAAATGATTTCTTCTTATCTGTTTCTATTATATGATTTGGAAATGTTATGATGCGGTGGAAGAACTTGTAGCGGGTTGGAATATCACATGCATAAATTAACCGGATACCTTATTCGCCTTTGTAGAGAGAGTTGGTTCGGTGTCGGCGTTGAATAAATAAAGCTCTGGGTTCGATCCCGGGTCGGGCATAAAAAATGTTTTTTCAGTTTTCTGATATAAACAACGTTGTCCGGGATTGAAAAAGTGCCCTAACATATCAGTTATATGTAGTAATATCATAACATATTTCGCCTATCTTTGGCTTTTACGAACTGCCTGGCAAAACGGTAGAAGGTATATATTAGATACCACGTCAACGACAAAATCTCGTTTATACTAAAATTCCTGGGCAAGTGTTTGATTTCGTTAGAAAAATCGACTACTGATAGAAAAACGTAATGTTATCTACTACTAGCTGACCCGGCAAACGTTGTCTGCCATATACGTTATTTGAGATGAGTACTAAATTTTATTAAAATCGTGATTATAAATTGGGTTGCGGCAGGAGGGTGAATTTGGGATGACAAGTATTTTTTATGCCAATCCAAAAAAAAATGTTTGTCAAAAAATAGTTCTCTTTTCTGGTTAAGGACAATCAAATCACTGAGCGGTATGAAATATGTCTATATTTCATTTTTCATCATATTTCACATTTCATCATATTCTCATGACTACCATGTAACGTCCCGAAACTCAACGTCTAACGGCAATTGGGTAAAGTACCTGGCTGTACCAGCTCCAATAACATTAAGTTTTTTTAAATCTATACCCCTATTAAATTTAGTTTTAAAATTTTTAATTTAGTTATTATTTTTTTAAACGAAACTAAGACGTTTGCTGTGTAACTAGTGATTGTAATAGCGTGGTTATGAAGCATTACGTAGAAAAAATACTGAAAATGACTGAAAATTGTGATAGTACGGAAAGATTTGGCATAGGATGTCAATTCTCAATTCAGAAATATGACAGTTGTCCCTTAACCAAGTTGTGTAGAAATTTTTCTTATTTTTATTTTAGCTGGTATAGCCTGGAACTTTAGCCATTTCCTGCTTGACGTTAAGGTTTATTCTATATGCAACGTGTTAGGGACAGTGCACCGAAAATTTAAGAAACCAATTCCTTTTTTATATTCTTTTTATAGGTACTAACTTTTTTTTGTATAAAATATGTTTTATGATTTTCTATTATTTTCATGCTACGCAATGTAATTCGAACACTCCTTTCATTCGCCGCGTCTTCGAAGCCCTCGAACCAGCCGTTTTTATGTGCGGCATGATACATTGCTTATTTTGTTAATTTCTTCAAATTGTACTATTTTTTTGAATTAGCACTGTAGAATATTAGGTTAAGTTAAATTATACATAATTAGGGTTTTTATATCATAGGATAGCAAGCAAGCAGATGTTTCTCTTGATGGAAAGAGACAACCATCGCCTATAGACACCAAGGAAGTTAATGGTGCGATGGTATCCGTGTGGCCAGGTTGTAATGCCACGTGCATAAGTTCACCGGCTACCTTACCTTCCAATGGCAGGCACACAAAAGCGGTGGTGCCACGACTCGGTCGAGTCATACCAGAACTCTAGCACCTAGTAAAAAACACCAAAAAATCAACACTTTCTCCACACAAACTATCGGTTTTCATCTCAGACTCGTGGTCCCAATCCGCGTTTTCTATTTTCGGTAGACCGTCCCTTCCCGATGTATAAAAAAATTACAAATATCCATCTTTTTATTCAATTGCATTGAAAATTCTATTTATATTATAAAGAGAAAATATTTATAGTTTGCTTGTAAAATAGGTCGGTAAAAAATTTTACTCATATTAGCGGACAAAAAAACAAATGAAAAATTGTGGGATTTTTCGTTTTTAATTGATTATTTTAAAATGTCACATTTAATGGAATTGTAATCCGTCAGTAACAAACAAATTTATTACAACTTTTTACGTACTAAAAAATACGAAAATACTGTTTCCCCGACCCGACCGACCGATGTTAAAAGTTCTTTCAGCTATGGAAAGCTTTGTTATTCCGGAGTAACATATGCTATTTTTAACGTACTAAGCAAAAAGAAGTAATGATTTTAAGTGGCGAACATCGTGAGCAACAACTGGTCCAATAATATAAATATTACTGCCTCATGGCCTTGGAGTTAAGCTTTTTCACCTAAGATCAATAGTTCTCAGGTTAGATACCAGTTCGGCATAACTTTTGTTGAACCCATGTTTGGCCGGTCTTTGATGACCACTGAAAACTTGGTCCCGGTTATTACTAAAAGTTGTTACATGTTAATTATTGGACCTCAAACCTGGCACCATAAACCGAATAATTTCAGTACTTCATATGTACCCCAATGGCGGAGGTCTTATCTAAAGGGAATGGACATAAAAAGATGTTTATAAACCTCAGAATAAAAGAGACGAGATTCACTAGCAGTCCGAAGTGTTTAAATAATTTAATCACTATAAAATGTCTAGATTATCTGTTCTATTTCCAGGCATCTGATAAAAGCACCTGATAATCTATATGCAGAAACAGTTTGACCCAAATATTCGTAGAGACGAGACAGGTGTTCCAGTTTCTGGGAAAATCGGCCTCATTTTACTGTTCAATTAATAATTTTGCCCCGTTTTTTATAATCCGGGTTAATAATAATATATCCGAGTTAGTGAATCATCAAAAAATCATAGCAGGCAGTTTGTAAATGGCAGATGGTTTGTCAAACGTGTCACTAACATTGTGACGAGTCGTTAAATTCCACAATTTATTCTGATGGGATACCACTGAATAAGCAAGGCGTTACCTATTCCTGCCGCTATATCGCCAGTGCTTGTCCCTGTCAGTATAAAAATATTTGTTTGGCATCAGAACTAAAAACGTTGTTGATTTTTAGCTGTGACGAAATATCCAAATTACACGACTCCTATCGGCTTCCCTTCGAAATTAAACTTCGGACATAGCAATAACGTATTTATTTGACGCTAAAAATATCTACCATATATAAGCTGTGTTAAACTGGCTTGTGTTAAGTTATAGTATTTATTTGACATCTACATTTTTGTAATATCTTTATATACAGATTTTTGTAAATCATGTCTCAATTAAACTATTTTATTTTACTGAATTAACAATGTTAATTATGTTGATTTGTGGTTACGATTGATAGCACCATTATTTAAGAATTTTAATATAAAAAAAATCACTGTTAAATTGCAAAATTTGTGATCACAATACTTAAACATGCGACCAAGGGTATCGGCTTTCAACGTTTTTGAAAAAATGTTTATTATCGCTTAACTAAATGACAAGGATTTTTTTTCTTATTTTTTCCAGTACTGGAATTATTCATAGGCGATGGAAGTCTCTTCCCATCAGATAGCCATCTATCACTGATTTCTTTTGATAAAAAAAAACCTATTTTAAAAAGTTTATTTCCATGAATAGCGGCACAGATTACTATAAATATTAGACATTAGGCCTTGGAATCCTTAGGTTGGGCATTTCTTTCTAAAATTGATTTTCCGGAAATTAATTTGCCTGAAACGACATTTCTGCAGATTGGTCTATGGGATGGATCTGTTTCAGCATCGGACTAATAGTGACGGCTAACCGTTACTGCACTAGACTCTCAACTTCTTCTCGGATTTATGGTCCGATATGGAAATGACTTTTTGTTTTGCTGAAGATCTGATGCAGCAGTCCCAGGTTCAGTATCCAGGAAATTATAAGACACTTGTTGCAGTTTTACAGTGTTTAAATTATTATTCTGGAAGTCCATTGAAAACAAAGATAGTCAGCAGCAGCAATAGTTTCCCTCTTGTTGATCTGGGCCCTTTTTACTATTGCGCATCACTTAAAAGGCGAGATGCTACTAACTAGGAGGTAGAGTTCTACAATGTCTCCACCAGGTCTGATACCCCGCCTAACCAGTTCCTGCCGTTATAGCTTCAATGCTTTACACTTATGTGTTCAGGGTTTGGAAGTTAAGGTAGCCGGTAAACGTATGTATGTGACATCCTAACTCCATCAACATCTTTGGTGTCTATAGGCGATGGTTATTTCATTCTTTATAGAACTATTTGCTTGTTTGCTAAATGTAAGAAGCTGTAATTAAAGTAAGTCAAATTGAATCGTAATACTGTACTATGCTCTCTCTCTGCCTATCAAGGGTCATAATGTATATCTTCAGATAGAAGCATTATGAAAAACGAGTTAGATAATTTTTCCATACTTTCCAGAATGAACAGTGATTGTTTGTTCATTTTAGTTCGCCGCAAACGATCTATTGTTCTGCAGTGTTGTCTTCGCGGTCTGCTAAACTAATTGTTGAGGTTAGAACAATGAATTGCTCAGTTCTGTTGGAGAATGGATTTTTTTTTCCAAATTCTGTACGTGTTTTTTATAAGTTTTTTCTTTTAATTAACTATGCCAATTCGAAGGCCAGTTCGTCGGCATTTCATAGTTTTCGTGAACCTTCTTATGTTAAAAGTGTATAAATGGATTATCGGTTGAGAAATTAAATAGCCTGTTTTTTTTAATATATTATTATAGCAAAGAAGTAACCATCGCACATAGATATAAAGATATTATCGGTATCAATCAATTTATTGCCAAGTCGTAGATAAATACATAACTGTATTTCTCTTACTTTCTCATTCTCTCTTCTTGTCTTAACTATTCCTGTTCCAATTGCGTTAATGCTTGTCACCGTCGTGTTCTAGTTTAAAGACTAGCCGGTAAACTTGTGCGCTTGGCATAACCAGTTTGAAAGGTATGGTAGCCATTAGCCTTAGTAGTAGTTACTAGTAGTAGCAAGGTACTAGCATAACTTGTTAAGCAAAGCTACCCCGACACACGAGTAGCAGCGCACTATTGCATCGTTGGTATATTCTTCTATTTCTTTCTTTATTGTTTCCCGATAGTTGATTCTTTCCACCTAGAGAGCATGCTTGTAATATTAAAAAAAATACATTTCCACCCGGATATTGATTTATCACATTGATATTTTGATAATTACCATAACAAGCACGGCGTGTATTCTACGGCATGCGTGGAAGCTGTTATCTCGGTTGGCGACATTTATCTCGTCGATATAGGACGGTTATGGACCTTAGAATTCACTATCAGTTCAGTACTAATGTGGTTCAGAGTTTATTGGTAAGAAGATAACTACTATACGTGGAGGAGAAGGAAGGCTATCAGTTGACCAGAAAAGTCATCATACCAGAAGTTCTGCAATGCCTTACCATGGTTTTTGTTCCAATACTGTTACAATACATATAATACAATACTATATAATTCGAGGCAAACCTAAGTCATTGAAGCTGGTATAGTTAAGAAAAAACAAGTGCAAGTAACAAAAAAGTGCTAGTATAAATCATCAAAAACATTTTTGTGAAAAAATATGCCAAGTCTTGTACGTCAAAACGATAAGTATGTATCAAATTTATTTATATTTAAATAATAAAACAAATGTTAGTCTGATCTGCACACGAAGGCTTTGTGTTAGTTTATTCCGTTTATTCTAGTTAGTCCAATCTATTCTAGGTTAGTCCAATCAGCGTAGTATTCTAGGACAAGTTGGACAAAAGAGATATTGAGATTCTGTGGTTGTATTGCTAGAAAATCGATATAGCTGTAGCAGCTCGGAGTTTGGCAGCGTGTTAATATCCTCGCACTTCAGATAAGCTTTCGGACCCGTTTGTGCATGAAAATATGATTGTCGTTATGATGTCGGTAAAATGTGTCGATCAGAATCACCATCCATTATGCCAAACGACAAATCTTTGACCTATTAGGAACCAAAGAGCTAATAAAGCACGCAAGAGATGAGACGTATTTTCTTTTAATTAATGAAGTAAAAAATATTAGGAACTAAAAATATTTTTGTGTAATAAAGCCATGTCTGACCCGTTAGGAGTATATAAATAGGACGATGACATTATGAAAAAAAATGATTAAATGACGATGAATTAGAAACTATTATTATTATATTAGAGTATATTTAAACAGCTCGTATTTCTTCTATAATTTCGAATATATATTGAACTTAAGACCACCAGGTCGAGTTAGCGTATTTGATATAACTACCGTCTACTGACATTGTTGCTTTAGTTTATATTTTAACATTCATGATTAATTATCTTAATCGGTGAATTTTATCTATATGTATCTATAAAATAATAACGTATATGTTATAAAGTATATAAAGTACCAAATTGTATAAAGTGTAATAAATTGTATTGATTAATTTGACAATTGGACAGGGCTTTTGTTATTCACTGTATAAATAAAAATAGTTACCAATAACTTTATCCGCCCCATAACAAATAGGCACATCGGCTTTGAATTATTTATATGTCAGTACACTTATGTTAGTCATTGTTTTTTTTTATTTAAAAGTCGCAGAGTAAGGTTAGTATGAAAGAAAATATTTGTACAAAAAAGTGAAAAATTCTACAGAATACAAATGAGTTTATACACATTTATACATAGTCGCACAAAGTTTATAAGACTAGAAAAAATATGTATATAATGTAATGCATTTTAAATACATATTATTAGAGAGTAAGACAGTACGAGTATACTAACGTTGTGAACAGTTATAGCATTCTTCTTTTTTATATCAACATTGCCTATGGACATTAAAGATGTTAATGGTGCGTTACTATCTGTGTATTGGGATGTTAAAGGCACATACATGAGTTTACTGCATCCTTAACTCGCCAAACTAGAACACGACCTTGACACACCTTGACACTGTTGCGGCCAAAATAGAAAAGGCGGTGGTTCCGAAACCCGGGCGAGAGGCGAAAAACTCTATCACCCAGTAGTCATGACGGTAGTGAAAATATAGTCAATCGTTCGCCTTTTACGAATTACTTTGTAGAATGGCTAATGGTCCATTCCAATGGTGGAAGAGTACTACATCGTCTCTCCCGGGTCTTGGTCCACCGCCTTACCTATTCCTCCCGCAACAGCTTAAGGGCCTGTTGCTGTCATGTTTCGGCTTGGAGGCTATGGAAAATTTATGCACGTGTCATTCCAACCTCGCAACACGGATAGCAATGCGATCGAATATAGGCGATGGCTATCTCTTTCCATCAGTAAAACCAACTGCTTGATGGCTATCTTATAGTGAATATATGTATATACAGGGCTACAGGATAAGTCGACTTATACCCATTAGGGGCGTGTAGTATCCATAATTTCTGACCGATCATACTATGAACATCCTACCCTAAACTGTTTTAGAGATATTCGAGTTTTAATTTTTTTTTTTTAAATGCTGGTTTTTTCATGTATCAAATTAGATATTTTAAAATATGTGACTCTAATTATTATTTTTGTTTATTTTCTCATGTAGAATAGAAGCATTTGAACATAAGTTAACTTAATAGGCCGTTGTAGACAATTGAAAATTAAAAGCCTAACGCTTTTTAAAAGTTTAATTTTCTTTACAAAATATCTCAAACTAAAATAGTTGAATTAGCTAGTTTGCAGATATACTAAAAATATTTACGTTTTATCAGCTATCCAAGGAGATATAACAATCTAAGATTTTATTTAAACTCATAGAAAAAAACCTTGTTTCTTAGGCTACATGGGAGGTAAAAATAATGGCGCATATTTAATGTAATTTATTCTTTGATCTTAGGTAACTAAATAAAACAATAAATTACTGTAATATAACATTTATTTAACTTTTATATTGGAATAAACTAGGTTTGGATTTCATGTTCAACATGTCCACGTCTGTTTTTTACAAATTTTCGTATTCTTTTGCAAAGTCCAATTTTTACGATGCCAATTGTCAAAGTCCATATTTCACTCGCCGCATTAGTTATTCTTTCTTTCAGTAGTTTAACTGATGAAATTGGGTTGAATCGTGAATCTTTTCTCGCATACTTGACTTGTCCCATACACTGCCGTGCGGCTAGATACGGTGCACGAGTGACTGTTATCAGTTATCACTTAAAGAATAGGTCATGTAATGTACGATACAAGTAGGTATTTAATAATTGTATGTAGAGATAATGAAAAATGTATCGTAATTATATATAATAAAAAGACATTAAATATTTTTGAATTGAAAACGTAGAGTACAACGTAGAGAGCCGCGTTGAGTAACTTTGTTAAGGGCAGTGAATAAGGGCAAAAGGTATGAGTGCTCGTGACGTAACAAGTGACGTTAGCCAAATACATTCTGTCGTGAGCCATGGCACGCCTCTAACCTAAATGTAGTTGACGTACAAAAAATCAATCAATTAATATTTTCAGTGTGAATCCGACTCCAAGACATCACGGTGTATATATATATATAGGTTGTATTTTTTGTTTGCTACCTCAGAATTCGGTCATTTTTATTATAAACAAATGTATTTTTTTTGTATGGGAGGTTAAGTAAGTACTCTTTATTTGGTCCCATTTAATCCTGTGTTGCAGAGTGATACAGAAATGAGAAAATTAGAGGTATTTTGTTGCAATTTCTTTCGTTAAAATCATTTCTTCACAATCTAAATTTAAAAAAAATATTACTTCCCCGTATTGATCCGGGCCCCTTTAGAGAAATAGACGCTTTACTGCTAGGCATCTCGTATAAGGCGAGAAAATG
Organism: Emesis phyciodoides; assembly: GCA_018236305.1. Lineage (NCBI taxonomy): Eukaryota > Metazoa > Arthropoda > Insecta > Lepidoptera > Riodinidae > Emesis > Emesis phyciodoides. The sequence goes on along the minus strand of DVYU01000016.1, from coordinate 2,295 downwards.
CTAATATTTGTCACTAATATCGTGACTTCTAACTAGGTGGTAAAGTTCTGCAACTTCTTATCCGGGTCTTGGTACAACTGCCTTACCCATTACTGCCGCAATAACGCCAGTGCCTATCGCTGTCGTGTTCCGGTTTGTAGGGTAATGTATGCATGTAGCATTCCTACCTCGCCACACGGATAGCAACGCTCCATTAACATATCTGGTTTTTATAGCGATGGTTATCTCTTTTCATCAGGAAAACAATCTGCTCGTTATCGTATCATATTTAAAAAAATCAGGTTCATGTTCTAGAAAAATCACAAGCTTTTGCAAAATCCTGTGAGTCTAATCATCTGACGTACTTTGTAGCCATTATCGTCTATTCTGTGATCTCTAATTCAGCAATACAGCACATAATTTGGCTTTATATTGGACGAGGACGACTCAATAGATAATCTTTTATCTGACTATTAAATAATGAGCCGACAGAGCGCTATGGCCACTTCAGTATGCCCGAGAACGTCCAATTTGACATATCACATTGTTTTCTTTATTTTTATGTTCTGTGTTTATGACTGATATATCGTGGTGTGTAAGGTAATACAGTCTGGTGTTTTTGTGTCGTGGAGTGCAGTGTCGAAGAGTACGAGTTCTCAAGATGTTTCAACGTGAGGTGTGTAGGGAATTAATATTAACTGATGAATACTGGTATAATTATTTAAATACGGAGTACTAAGTTGACCGGTCAATAAGACCGTCCAACTCCGTACCGCTTTAGAATTAATGTGTTAAAGTAACTAACGTACCATATTTTATAAGTACGAACTATTTGTATGGGAAAATGCTGCTGTGTTCCTTAATCGATAGCTCGGCCAATCATGAATTGATTTGATGATTGTTTGGTAGGTACTAAATTTTATTGGAACTGATTCAACGCTGTTCCAAATTAACATTATGTAAAATTTTAAATTTGTTCATTATGTTAATATACATATAGATAAAAAACAAGACCGGATTCGGTCTTAGCTATAAATTTTTGTACCTATCAAGTGCTTGTAAAGGTTAATTAGACTAAAAAAATCGTTTTTTTATTTTAAAAAAATGTGGTCGGTTGCCGAGGTGAATGGCGATAATATTACTGCATTTCACTGAGCTTAAAACAAAGGTCCTTAGCTTGCGTATATTTGTTTAATTTAATTTTTCCCGTGATTAAGTGACAACGTATGCAAATTATATGTTTGTGATATGGGTGCTTGTCAAATATATTAAATACATAAAAATAAATATCTTAAAACCTAAAAATCCATACTACAATTATTATTAATATGAATGTGTAGGTCTGTTTGTTACGCTTACATGCCCCCACTGAATCAATTTGTATGAAATTTGAAATGGAAAGTGAATTCAATCAATTTGAAATATGAAAGTTGAAAACGTTGGGTTTAGCGTGGGCTACTTTTTTAATACAACCCCTATAGGGTTGAAATAGAGGATGATAAATTGGATTCGCGGTTGAAGCTGCACGGCTTAGCTAGTAGATTTTAATAAACAGCTAAATCCACAAATACAAATATTTATGCTCCTCACAAATTGTCCCTGCCGGCATTCGAATGCTGCATTGTATCACGACCGTAATGCGTGCATGACATTGTATCATTTTTATGTGCGTAAGAGCCCTAAACGCCTCAAATTGATTAAAATCATCTACGTGAAGAGGCCCCCAGGGTCGATCATTCGGCCAACGAGTCGGCGTGAAAGATCTGGAACAATATGTTATTTCTACTACATAGGACGTTCAGGATTTGAATAGATTTAAGTTTTAAATAAGTAAGCGAATTTTCACCCTAGTACGTGGCAGTCGGTTCTCGTTTTTTAGAAAAAAAGATCTGTTGCGAAATACGACAAACTTCTAATAAATCATTTCTAAGTGTGTAGTACGTGTGTTATAATTCAGAGTAGTACGTGTTGAGTTATAATTCAGAGAATTTCCACTGTTACATCGAACCACAAAAGTTATAAATTTATTTTGATCTAAGTCAAAGTGAGCAGTAGATTTATATGTAGATATTTATTTATGAATTAAAATGATTAATGTCTGAATATATTGAGAATATGTATTATATCAGAAATTGTGCGGATAGTTAATTTGATTCGTCTTGTAAAACGTATCTTTGGGGGTCCGAACTACAAAATAGCTTCACTAGAAAAGAGGAAGGGCTAAGTTTGAAGAATAGAACATATTATGTCATTAGTTATATAGTTTATTTTAAATTTTAATGCAAAAGTTTATGTTAAAAGTTCATATGCTAAGTG
>DVYU01000015.1:0-11958 GCA_018236305.1 Emesis phyciodoides | reverse complement strand
GTCAAATGTGCCCTAGTTGACACAATATTTATTCTAAGACACAATATTAACAGCAGCTGGGACAGCTAGATATATATATATAAAAACGGCAAAAATATTAAGTCCATTTTATGGGAGCCTTCATAAATATTTGTTTTAATTTAATTTAATTATTTATTTTTTAAGTGTATATATAACTAAATATTCTGTAAATGTTTCAAGCGTCGTTATAAATATTGAGCAAAAACTAGCGAAATAGTACGTTCGTCGTATGGAAGTCCCCTTATATATATGTTTTATTAATTTTTGTAGTTGGATATAATAGCAACCATAACCCTTAAAAATATTGGGCTTAATAAACCATTACAATACGTATTTTTTCTATACATGGAACATACTGGTATCTTTGAATATTTTTTATTAACTTGTATTACTCGTAATAAACTCGTATCACCCATAGTCTTGCAAATAAATATAAATCTTATATTTCGTTTAATGATAATTTAATAATTTTACGATATATCAAGTAACAAACACATTCTATTTGGAAGAAGACTGAGCGCGACATGTCGGAACGATATTCAGACTCAAGATATGCGCTTATAACGAAACAGGTACTTGACTGCTGAGGAAACTAAAGTCATTTTTTATATCATCTTATCAGATTTATGTTTATTTAGCTAAAATATAGTAAATTGAATCGTCCTCCTACAGTCCAGGAAGTTGTAATAAAATGACTTACACTGCAAACAAGAACAGCCTGTATATTCTCACCTATTACAAGAGGGTCTAAGCATTGTTTATGTTATTCTACCGTATTTTGCCCCACAAAAGACAGCCCAGTTGTTTACTTTCTGCCAAATCACTGCCCTTGTGCGAGGCGCAATGATATCTATCGAGTGCGCATATTTTATTAAAAAACATAGGGGAGAATTGAACCATGGAAAATTATCTGCTGATACAATATTAATTGCGAACGAATTTGGCTCTTCACTGCCTTAAAATAAGGTTTACGTCATTATGCGTTTGTGGTTTTGTTTTCATTGAGCATTTTATTATTTTAGTCGGCTAAAAATTCAATGAGTGATAATGACATGATAAATATTTTATTGTTTGCTCGCTTATGATCCTAAGCTAATATTTTATTTTTAAATTGGCAAAATAAACATTGTGATTCGCTCTTCGGTGATATAGAAGTATCTTTTACAAATGTATAAAATTATTAATAAAAAGCGTTTGAGCATCGACCGTGTTAATATCATTTCACAAAGATAAATACATAAACCTTTGGACTACAATATGGACGAAATAAATACATACATATACTCAAAAAATATTTTTTATTTAATAGAATAGTGAATGAGCTGAAATTTCTTTTGAAGAAAAGAAGAAACCATCGCCTATTGGCACTAGCAATGTTAATGGAGTTGCTATACATATTGCAGAGTAGCATACGAAGAGCATGATTTACTTTAACCATAACCGTAGTAGACAGGAACAAACACCGACGCTATTGCGGCAGGAATATGTTGGTTGCGGAGCTCTACCATCTAGTTAGTAGTCATGATCTAAGTACGTATTAACTTTATTCTTGCCTTTACGCCTAGCAGGAAGGGATTTGATTTATTCTTCGAAAAGGGCCCGTATTAACACGTAAAACGATAGAACCAAATTGATATTTTTCTTGGGATAAGATTTAAAGTGTAATGATTCTATGCTTCTACACACATATGTAAAATTGGTGTGTCTGTTTGTAATATTAAACTAACCGATTTTTACCGCAAAATAACATTTTTTACATTTTTTGTCTGCCTGCCTGTTTGTTTGTTTCAGCTAATCTCTGGACTGACTGGATTGATTTTAACGGGACTTTTACTGGCACAAAGCTAATAAGGCTGAGGCTAGTTTTTTTCCGAATTTCCGAAAATTCATTTATTTTTATTAATTACTAGCTGTGTGCGGAACTTCACAGCGTGGAAAATCTATTACAATTCTCCTTAAGAAATTATGTTTATACTTATAATCGAAATCTGAAGTGTTTTAAAATTACATATATTTTTAATGCGGTAACTTTGAAACACTATATTCGATTATGATGTTTTAAAGTTTTAACGACATTTGACTTTCTTTTTAGTTTAAAAATTTTGTAGAAAATTAGGAGTCAATTTGTGAAATAATCTTGAAGATACGTTAAAATATTTAATATTTTTCAAATATTTTCCCCAATGATTAGGTATTTGTTAAAAATTTTAAATATTAACATTTTCAATACAGATATTTACGGTTTTTAAAATAGCTTTCACACTAAGATATTGATTGATTACAAAATCTAAAGAGCTATTCCATTATTGGTGCAGCATTTAGACATATTTTAATGTTCTGAACGATAAAATGAAAGACATTTTTAATTAAATTCATTTTCGCAAGGGCTATATTTTAACTCGTCCTAAGGGCGTGGATTAATCCACCTTTTTCCTTAAAAAAGCGCAAATCAATTGGTTTATACGGGATCTATCCATGACGAAAATTTCTAGAAATAGTTTTCGACAATACGTTGATATTTTTCAACCAGACGTTACACTTAGCTGAACTCTAACACCTAGTTAGTAGTAACGAAAGGTAATTCTTTTTTTAAATCTTTAATTCTAAATGTGTTAGGATTGGATTTGAAATCAATCAATACATTAGTATGAAAGTTAATTTTAAAAATCTGAAGTAAATTTATTAAAAATTGAAAATCTGGGAGTAATTTAAAAAAAAAAAACCTTGTTTTTGAAAAAAAAATACACACACTAACATCACCGTGAAAATAATTAGAAATGGTTCCTAGGACCTTAAACCGTGGAGATCGGGTCGAAATCAGTAACTTCCCATACCTAATACATTTAGTGGGAAGTTAAAATAAAACAACTTAGGTTTCATTTCTAGTGCTTTTAACAGTCATAATTCGCCATATTATTGTTTACTAAGGTAAACGTTTTAAATTCACACATTTTCTTCAGTCTATAATACGTTGTAATGACCAGTTATTTCATATTTCGCTGGTATAGAATTATTTTGTCCGTAATAAGCACTTGTCTAACCAACGATAAATTAAAGTAATGTTTCTTATATTACCTTTAAATCTATGTTATTGCATACTGATATTACTTACCGGCCTTATCCAGGGTGACTGTAATACATAGTGTTAATTGCGACAATCTACAATACTTGTAAAAAAATTTTTTTAGCGTTTTTGTTATTGTAAGTTTTGAAGTTATTACTTTTTTGGCGCATTAGGGAAAAATAATAAATGTAACATTTTATGATGCGCGCATACTGTCACGGAAAACCGACGCCATGAAATTAGCAAGTCAAAATTTTTGTTTTTATAATTATGTATAAAAAATATTCAGCTGTGGATTTTTAGTCAAAGTAAATAAATAACTACATATCTTCACGCCAGCCCCTTTACGGGGTAGGCAGAGAGAAGTGAGTTGACATAAGTCACGGTCCCTACAGATTTTGTCTTAAATATTTATTACTCTCTTCATACAAACACGCCGGTCGCGAAGACTCTTGATTCCTCCTTCAGATAGTACCCGATCAATCGGATCATGGTACGTCAATCTAGGTCTTCTCCGGTACCTGCATCCTTCCATATTCGCATTGAATATCTGTTTTGTTAACCTTTCATCTGCCGTTCTTACCACATGTCCGAACCAACGGATCATGCCCTTTCTCATTTTTACACCGACACTTTCTTTCAAGCGTAACCTTTCACTCACTTCAATATTACGATCTCGCTACACAAGTGTTGCCACATATTTTACATCCATCGCAATCGCCTATACATACTCAGATACATATTCATGGTGCGTTGCTATCCATGTGGCGAGGCTGTAATACCACATGCAGGTTTATCTGCTTTTGACGTTGTTGCAGCATCAATATGAAAGGCCTCCTCCTCCTACCTCCGTCTTCTTTCCCCGTGGTATTCGGACCCCTTGCGAATTTTACATCAATTGCCTTACTGCTTAAGCATCTCGTAAATGGCGAGAAAAGGTTAATACTTTTCACTAACAACGTAACAACGCCCGAGTTGAGGTGATAGATACCACGCCTTATCTATTTCTACCTTAATAGCGTCAGTGTAGCCTATAAACTTATGCAAGTGGCGTTCCAACCCCGCCTCACGGATAACAACGCACCATTAACATCCCTACATACTCATCCGGTATAACTTCGTTATACTGGCTGTCTCAAAACTGAACGTCAAGCTGGAACTGCGTAAAGTAACAGGCAATTCCTGCTCCAATAAAAAAGGAATTTTCTTTTTTTATTAAATTGTTTTTTTAAACGAAATTAAGACTAGTGATTGCTATAACAACGTGGTTATTAAGTAAAACGCAGAAAAAAAAACCGTCAAATTATTGAAAATAGTTTTGTACCGAAAAATTTGGCATAATGCAATTTGGCAATATGACAGTTGTCCTTTTACCATGCGTTGTAGATTTGATTTCTTATTGTTATTGGAGCTGGTATAGCGTGGTACTTTTTCCAGTTCTCGCTTGACGTTAAGTTTCGGGACCTTCTGTATATTAACGGATATACAAAATACTTTTTTTTTTGTTTCAGTAAATACTTTTCCAGTTTTGTTTCATATAAACTTGATAAAGATCTTATTCAAGATTCCAGACAGAATACGGAGGTAAGATTTATATTTACAACGACTTACTTGCAACTGTGTTTTTTCGATCAATCGAGACTAAAATAGATTTTGTAAAAATCAAATTAACTTCTTGTGTTTGCTTAGACATAAATTTAATATGAATTTTATATTAAGTAATTTGATTTGCACAATATTTTACATGTATGCAGGGCGCCGTGAAAATATATTAAAGACGTAAGTGTGCAGCAATCTGAAAAAGTATGGGAACCCCTGATTTAAAGTGAAAAAAGGGGGAAAAAAAGAGATTTTTGGAGATTTTCGAAAGTTTTTATTAATTTATACATTATATTTATACTAAACACGTAATATTTCTACTCTTTCGCTAAAATGACACTATACAATCATTAAAGATAAAAATATTTTACAAATTATTTCTGGGTCCAGCGTGTTATGGCCTAGCAGTATTATTTAATTACTGTTTTGGAATCGAAGACGTTATTAAGCCGATTATGTATTCAGTATAAAAGTAATACTTTAGTAATACTGCTAAAAAGGCCCATTATCTTAGTTCGCGTTACAAAACTGTTAAGTTAATTTACGTTACAAAAGTAGAACGTAACGTTTGCTAAAATTGATTTTCGTATACAAATAATTTATTTAAAGGTTAAGAAAAAGATGAAGTTTATTCAAAACGTTGAAAGAGATATATATTATTTATATTCTCAACTTTCGCAATATTAAAAAATAGAAGCTACACTCCCTTTTAAACAGATTTATTACTTATAAAAAGCTGAATAAGATAACTTAAGTATGTGAAGATAGCCAAACTTTTTTATATTTCATAACAAGCAATTGATTAAAAATAACACCTAATTCTTTGATTATTTACTAGTCTAGATGGAGTAATTGAAAATATTTTTTTTAAATCTTGTATGTGTGAAATATACTCGTGTATGTATATGCTGTAGTTAAATTGTCGGAGTGTGCGTGCTTGGGGTGACTGTTCTAATTTTCTAAGTATTCCAAATTTAAATATAAAGTTAGTCTTAATTTAAAAAATATAAAAATATAGGCATTTCAGTTAGCCAGGATTCATATTCGGAAGACGATCCCTATTCTCCGTGTCAGCTGCGTTTCACCAATCTGATATAAATGACCTCGGTCGTTGTTCTGGTTACAATCTGGCTACATTTAAAATCTCATTAAATTCTCTATCATCCAATAAGCTGTCTATCGTGATGCCATCTAGACGCGTTAATAATCAAACTCCTAATATTACATAATTCTAATACTAGAATATATTTCATAAAATAACACTGACAGATTATAATAAAAGTGAGATCATTGGTAGGAGGTACCTATTTTCATTCTATACGAATTAAAAAAAGGTTTTCCGTCCCGCATACTTATAATTTTTAATTTAGAAAAAAATAGCATTAAAATTAGCGTATAGCAAAATATTTCATTATATCGCTAAGAAAATTCAAGTACATACTGCACTCGAAATCTCCGAGATTTTTAAACGGATACAATGATATTTAATGTACAAATACTCGTACATTAAAGCCTTTTGAAGTAAGAGAATAGCACAATGATACGGTATCTTTCTCAGTAATTGTGACTCGAGAAATTTTAATACCAAATGCAGTTTTTCAGCGTTCAAGCGTTGCGTCAGCGGAAACCGCAAACACGAGTGAAACTAAGTTATGAAAATCGAACACGAGTGAAATTAATTCAATATAAGCTATAATGACATTATTTTGGTGTTATTTATTTTTTACAATGACTTAATAATAACAGGTTTATTGTTATCATCATTGAATAAAAATGTCAAACAAAAGAACAGAATTTTAAGCAATATTTATATTCTCAGTTTTAACGCTACCTAATTTTGGAAGTATTAAAAGTATAACACTCAATTATAATCGAAGCTTTTTCTGAGCTACAATGTTTTGTCTTATTAAGTACTTAAGTTCGTTTTAAAATTATTAATAATCTAATGAAATGTATGGCATCTCAATAAATGCAACGTTACAACATAACAGCGAAAGAAATTGTGAGGTTGAAGTTTGAAAACATACGGTATATATATTCTGTATTAATTAACAGAATATATATTTGGTTTAAAAGTGTCTCTTCGCTTAGAGTAACTAACGTGTGATTTGTAAAGTAATTTGCGCGTTAAGGAAGTAATTTTGACGAATAAGATGAAGTAATTTGTTATTTATTCGATGCATGAGGAAAGTATTTGTCGTGAAAAACGTATTATTGAGAGGTTTTTACGTAAGCCACAACGTAAAAACCTCTCGTTTTTTGCACACGACATGTCGTACGCTATTTATCGTAAGCAGGCTGGGTTGGAATAAATAAAGCCTTGTGTCCTGATTTCGCTTACGACGCCAGGATAAAATTATGGGTGAAGATTTTAGATTTTAATTCGTTATTGCCACTATTAAAATTGATGTCAGTTATTTATAAGATAGAGATACGGGAATAATTGAAAATCTTAGTTTAAAATTGACAAAATACTTCCATATCAATTTTGTACGTAGGCAAAATAATAATTTCAAAATACCGGTGATACTCAAGTTTTAGAATCATAGTTCGCATAATAAACTTTAAAAAATTTCGTAAAATATAAAGTTCTAAACTTAATATTTTACGAAACCATTTCTTATCAGCTCTTAACTGAGCATCTTTAAATTATTTATTATATAGTATATGAGTAGTACTTCGGAAATAATGATTGTAACTATATAAAAGAAAGCGGTAATAGTAATTTAAGACACACTGATTCTAAGAAAAACTTACATCAAGCTATAAACAATTAAACAGGTAAATTGTATGTATACCAGTCGAAAGAACACTGTTGGCACTATCTGTCTTTTATTAGTACTGCATTGTTATATTTTTTATAAACGTCAAATGATAATTGAATTTATGAACTAATGAATGATAAAATTATTTGAAAATTACATATAATAATTAAAATTATTTGAAAATACATATTATTAAATGTAATAAATTTTTTTTACAAACAATATATTATTTAATATTAACTCTCCGCTCGTTTTAACGCCTCAATCTTATTACTAAGTATAATAAATAATTTACAAATGCACATTCTTATTTTTAACGCATTAACAAACCTTACTAATATTTTATTATATTTACATAAAACTAGCATAATCGTTGTAATTTTAAATTAAATTATCAATTATAGGCTACCCGTTTGAAATATTCGCAGATTTATGTCATCACATTACATTTACATACTCCTTTCACGAATTTTTCAATCGAAGCACTTATAATTGTATGAGTAAAGCTTTTATACTTATTTATACCATTACTTTATTTACAATTTACAAGGGCTAAACCTAACAAAAAAATTATATACAGTGTGTATTTTCTTTACAACAACTATAAAAATTAACAATTTATTATTACTATACATATCTTATTAGGTTTATAGATATGTAGTCTGCGTTGTAATAAAGATAATCGCTGGTTAAAATCAAGCCATTTTAAAACTTAGCTTAACTTAATAATTTACTCGTATATGAGCTAAAACACATTAAAAGTTGTTACGAAGACGCTTAATTTGAATTATTTTAAAAATATTTGAACGAATACATTTTTGACATTTACTTTCTTTTACGTATTTGTTACCTAGCTTGGTATGTACTCGTATACCTACATAACTACACAAATAATGAAAATTTAACATGATATGTATAGTAATAATAATTAATCAAAATAAATCGAAAATGAACTTTTAAAAATAGAGGCGTTACACATAAAAAACCGAACGATTTACCACTTTAAAAATCATCGCAACAGAATTATATCAAATTAAAATGGAAAACTATTATTCACATATCACATGAAACAGACCTTTGCTTTGTCGTTAAATTTAGCAAGTTTTCATAATTTCAAGGTGCGTAGGTTAAAATCAAAATTGATGTGAAAACCAACGGTTTTTTTTTTCACCGTCTTCAATACATGTAACAATACATAAAATTATTATTGTTTTCTTTATTTATTTTAATTAATATAAATAACGAATACTTAATTAATAAAATAAACATTTTAATTAATATTTTAATAATTAAATATTCGTTATTAAAACGAAAGAATCTAATTTATGAAACAAAACAAATTGTTCTCTATCTAATAACAAAAGTCATACCAGCAATTGTCGATTATTTAAACCATACAACCACACAATACAATATTCGATACATTTACCATTTTACAAAGCTTAAGCGTCATATCAGCCAAAATGTATTTACAACTGACGTACCTAATACCTGCAACTGTTAGATCTCTAATATGTAATTATTTTTACAATTATCATATGATAAATATAACACATTGTTCTTGTAAAATAAAAACAAGTTTCTATGAAACTTTAACAATGTTAATCATTAAAAAAAATTAATATACGTCAGGTCAAAATATTACAGTCACAGGTCGTCTAAATTCAGGACCACCCTGTGTATTCTGAGGATACTGTCCTGTATATTGAGGCATTAATAGGCTAGACGAAGATTGATAATAAGGAAGAGATGGCGATGGATTAGATCCAGATGAAGAGCTTCCCTCAGGACGATCCTGAACTGTCTTCTGTGTGTCTGGAGATTCAGCTGGTGAAGGTGGTGATAGACTAGAAGGGTTTACAGCCGAATTGAAACCAGCCATAGCTGCAGCAGAAGCTTCTGAATACATTTTACTTATGTCCATTGGATACGGTCTTTGTTGTTGTTGGTCCATGTACATATAGGCCTTTGATAAAGCTGCAGAGTCCAGGTACCCTCGGGATGGATCTGGATACATGCTGTAGCTACGGTATTTTTCTTCGATTGCGTATTTAGAAACATCCATTGATGATGCAACCTGAAACAAGAATAATTATTATTATCAAATCCGGTAATGTATTCTTATGTTTTGAGGCATTTTGTCAGAGATATGGACCGTTTTTTTTTCCTTTATACAAATAAATAAATTTGGAATCTGTTTTTAAATATAACCGCTTTTTATTAAACGAATATAGATGTATACACGGTACGTATGCCAAAGTAATATATTTAACAATTTTTGTGTGTTGATCAGTCTGTTTGTCTCAACTAATCTCCGGAACAGCTGCACTGATTTTGTCAGGACTTTCAGTGGCAGATAATTGATGTATTAAAGAGTAAACTCAACGGCGCTATGTGCATTATTTATCGTCGGGTACTGTGACGGAGGCTACTTTTATTTTAAAATTTTATATTTTTGTAAATTATTTTTGTTAAATTCCACGCGGACAACGACGCAGGTACAGCTAGTACAACCATAATTTCAGCGCTAACAGCGGACTAACACACTAAACACCAAAAATCCTTTGAAGACCATCTGTTACTATGCTGGACAGTTTGTAAAAAGCGAACAATTGGTCAAACATATCACCGTGAATACTAGGTGGTAGAGTTCTGTAACGTCTCGCCCGAGTATGGTAGCACCGCCTAACTTTATCCTGTCGCAATAGTGTCGATACGTATCGCGGTCGAGTTTGGGGGATAAGGTAGCCGGTAAACTTATGCATGTGGCATTACTATCTTGCCACACATATAGCAACTTACCACTAACGAACGTTGCTATACAATGATTATTCCTTTCCATTAGGACGAGATCTGCTAGTAAGTTAACCTCTACCACTTAGAATAGCGGTAAACTTACAATATTAACCTTTGACACGTAAAACACAAGTTCGTATCGTATTTCTTTAATATATTTCTATAGAACCTCAACATTAGCAGCTCCGTCTTTTTCTTTGATAAACGTACTATGTAATAAAAAATAAATCCTCTATTAAAAAGAAAACGACAAATGATAAAAGCGCAAGAAAATAAATTGATTCGTATTTGTTAAATGATGATAATGATTATTTGTAAGCCAATGCAAATGCTCTATTACAGCATAAATATAAATTAGCCACGATATATTCACCTGTATAAACCTTATTCCATTGTCACACGAGTGAAATTCCCGTAATATATGTCATTTGAAAATGTGAAGCATTGTACTTTACACGCTCAGAAACACAAATCAATGGCAACAATGATTCCGAATAATACTTCGAGTTTTAAATTTTTAATGAAGTGTGTCCTACACAATATTGTGAGGAAAATACATTTTGTCGTCAAACACACCGTTTTGAAATTCTCAGAGCAAATATTTCTGCTTTGGTAGGTGTTGTTACAATTTTAATAAGAATAATCCGATTTTACTTCACTGAACCGATTTTTATGAAGCCTAGCCTATAAAGCCTTAAAATTATATTTAATCATTTTCACTTCCGTGAAATTGTTTTTTTAATACACAGTTAACAGTTTAAGCTATTTTATAACAATGCAAATCAAGTTTAAAATTAATTCAGTAAAGCATAATATAGTAGTAATTGCAAAGATTTGCTGTTTTTGTTGTGTTTGTTACATTAGAGAAAAATAAATAAAAATGTTTTGGGTCTGAAACGTGCTACAAACACACATATAAAAAAGTATCTTCACGCCTGCACCAACTATTAACCGAATATACTAACACAATGTGATAGGTGACAAGCCTATCGCCAAACAACTTCTCCAATCCCAAACAACGTTTTTTATCAGAAAACAAAACATCAAAAAACTTGTAGTAAACGCCGACTTTGGCCTACTAGACCACAGAGGCGATTACTATGTTTTGTTACATAAAAGTCTCAATTTACATTTAATATAGTATTTTCAATCTGTGCTTATGTACGTTTACATGCATCTATAGTTATATGAAATTGTAATGTGGGGTTCCCGGCGGGAACAAGTTTTTGTGTGATAAGCACAGATGTATATGTATTTCTAAGTTTGGGTGTTTATTGTATATCTCGCTCAAAGGTAAACTGGCGTAGAATGCCAATTATCATTGAGTTCGCCTTTCGTACAAAGTTTTTAAGGTGTACAATATATTTAAATTAATGAATTAAGAAGCTACTATCAAGGAGTAACATAAGTTACTTTTTATCCGATTACCCAATATAAATAATGATTTTGGCTCACGTGAACAGATAGTTATAATAAAGATGTAAATAATAAAGACGTGAATTAGGAACGTAAATTAGTTTATTAGAAATATTTTAAAATACAGTAACACCAACTGCCGATGATAAAATTATCAATACATATTCTTGTTGGATGGCCCCCTATAAAAATATACCATCAAGTTAGGCAATTTGTAAAAGGCGAACGATTGGCCAAACATGTCACCACCTAGGTGGTATTAGGTGACTATTAGTGGTGATGGTAGAGCGCACCAAC
>DVYU01000014.1:0-12010 GCA_018236305.1 Emesis phyciodoides | reverse complement strand
AACTCACCCTGATGAAGGACCTCATTTAGTTCCGAAACTAGTCGGAACCTACACCGATTAAACGTGAGTGTAAGCCGGTTATAATTCAGTGTATAACGTCTCACGAAAGTTTTAATAATTTTTATTGTCAATAATTAATTGACGAACGGTTGTAACGGCGTTGCATGCCCGCGATTTGGCAGATGCATGTAGTAGCACCACTGTATTTTTATGTTATAAAGCTAATGTTCGGATAATTGGGTGTCCGAATACGAAACTAAATTATTTAAATAATTGAGGGTTCGATTAATTGAAGTGCAGGTAATGGGGATTCCACTGTATTGTTGTTGCTAATTCCATATGATAAATACTTAACAAAGGTTTTTTTTTTAACTTCTCGCTAATCATGTACCTACAAAGAATTACTGATTTTACCCCGATTTTCAGAAACTAAGTTTTTACAAGATCTCTACGATGTGGGTCCCGACCGATTCCACTTAGAAGATTTAGAGAAATTTTGAAGAAACCTAAAAATATGAATGCGAAAAAAGGTTTTTTAATAATTTGCAAATTTATGATATCAAAAACTATTCAGCTCTTTTCTATAATTTGCATCAAACTCAGCTTATCCATAACGGGAGTATACGTTAGCCGAAAATGTTTGAAAAATAGGTTTTCTGATATAATTTCGAGATTTTTTAATTTTTAACCAACCGAGTTTTGTCCCACAAGTTTTAAAAACTTAAAAATTGAGATCTAACTCAAGCTGGGTAAAATAAAAATTAAATCAAGCATTGAAAAGTAACAACATTTTAAATATGAAACTTATGTTGTTTTCAATATAGTTATTTCAGATTTTTAAAATAACTTCCAGACTAATGTATCGGTTGTTCTCAAAGTCTAATTAATCGGCTCTTTTCTTAATTCCACAGAAAATAATATAGTACCAGTTCAGCAAAAAGATATATTCAAAAACATTATGTCTTTACTTCGATTTTTGCAGTACACATGGTATGTTTGCCGCTGTTAGTGTGTCTGATTTCTATGATACTTAAAGATCGCGTACCCATACGCGCGGTCGACCGACAATAAACCGACAACCGACAGGTATTGGTTGTTGGTTTATTGTATGGCAATCCAAGTTAGATGTTAATTATAAGTTACAGTAATCAACGACTTTGATTATTGTAGAATGATTAAATATATACTACACAATCTAGACTTAATCATATGTTTATATCGTTAATATGTTTTAGTGTCTGCTATAAAACCAAATATAAATACAAGCTAAATGCTCAGATAAAATATTTGTGTCCATTCCATATAGGTCATTGACTTCCACATACGTTTCTGAGAAAAAGGATCTTGTCAGACGGACGGACGGACAACAAAGTGATCCTATAAGGGTTCCGTTTTTTCCTTTCGAGGTACGGAACACTAAAAAGAACATTTTCTTTAAGCTTACTTCACGTACATATATTTGGATAACAGCAATGGTTACCTACATTCGGTGAGAATTTATGAGAAGTAAAATAAAAGCACATGCTATATAATATTACTAAACTTTCCGTTAATATATGAGCACTGTAAGACATAAGTTCGAGTGTTCACCAGTTTTACACGTTTCGAGGTCCAAGGAACCTTTTCCAATTATTTTATGTATGTTTATGTGTATATATGTAAACCCCTCGTAGCCTATGAAGCACTAAACGGTCAAAACGCAGTTACCGACATTCGATCAGGTTGTACTAAATTTACATTTCCTAGAATTTGAACCAATTCGGCTGTGGAGAATTGGAGACATTTCCAAAAAACCTACATAAATGTTAAAAAGGTTTATCAAATAACTTCCAGATAGTAAACTAATTAATTACAAACGTAATTACCTCTTTTCATTAAAAAATTATGACTAATTACTATGATAATTTACATGAAAATCGGTTTATCCGTTAGGAAGTAATCGATACACGAGTACATAATATTGAGTTCTTTTAAATAATCGATTTTCGACTTTGTATAATATTTTAGCATCCAAAAAGTGCAACAAACGCCGTTTAAATATCAAAATCGAATCATGCGTTTACAAATTAAAAATTTTGTTGTTGTTGTTGATATATCGGTGTTTTTAAAATCCCTTCTCCTTGGAAAATTTCGTCAAATACCGAAAAACGGATCATCGAAATCGAATCAAATCGAAAAATAAGTTGATTCATTTGGGATTTATCAATGCGAAAAATTACGGAAAAGTATTTTTTCGGCATAATTTCTACACTTTTCAACCAACGGATTTTATAGGTAGGCCAACATATTAAAGTTAATAAATTGTGTTGGATACCATTTCAAAACTTAAAATCGATCGTTTTGATAAATCAGCTTTATAAAAATAAGCGATGTGGCCGCTCAGGTGATCTTCTTGTTTACTAAGCCCAACGGCGGACGAAAGCTGTGGAAATAACGTAAAAGCAGATAGTTAGTTTGGAATATTGCCCATGTTTCTCAATAATACCTAACTAGAAAGGGTACATCTATTTAAATATCTTGTGCAGATTTTGACCCCCGGACTCAAAGATGTCATCGAGAACGGGAACAATCTCCGTCCGAAAAACAGTGCAAACTAATATGCTTGCTTGTAGGTTTGCCAGGTGTTCAAACGACGTCAAGAAGATTTTGTTTACAGCATATTGGACTAATTGATACACCTGCAACCTGTGCCCCAAGTATACTCAAAACCCTGCAACGCCCTCCGGTCCGAGTAAATTTCCCAAATTAGACTGCAGATATGTGAGTTATTGCTGTGCTATATCTCACGGTATGGCACAGCGGTGATTCAAATCAAAAGGTTTAAGTGATAAATTTCATGCCAAAAAGTATCTTCACGCCAGTATATTAGTGAACATGTAGACAGAGGTCTACTAATGCACCCACGAGTAGCCGAAGACACTAAGTACCACAATGGTGGCCAAATAGGTGGCCCGGGAACCGAACCCGGGACCTTATGTAGTAAACGCCTACATCGGACCACCGGATCAAAGAGGCAATTCATTGTAAAAAAATGATACAATAGCCAATTTTTGTCGCACACATAGTTCATCAATCAGCTCCTTTTTCGCGATTGAATAGTCATTTAATCGGTTGCATAAAATCCTCTTAAATATTTTTAGTATAATTTGGATTCATTCGGTGTTTGTTCGATGTTAATGGTGCGTTGCTATCCGTGTGGCAAGGTTGGAATGCAACGTGCATAAGTTTACAGGCTGCCTTAAAATCGTTTGTTAATGATAACCAAAACGATTGGCACTGTTATCTATTTACAGCAATATTATCTTATAACACTACTCCTCATTGTACAACTAGTTAGACGCCGCAGGAATTATTATTTGGTTACAAGCTTTTTATCGAAACTTATAACGAATATATAAGTGATTTACAGTATAGAATGCGTTTTAACCACGAAAAAGCTATATGGAAAGGGCCTCACAAAATATTAAAAGAACATAATAAACATAACGTGACTCTACAAATTGGCCGTAAGAATATGAAACATCATACTAACGAGATAAAGCCTGCCAAATCTTAATCTATTTTATATATCTCTTTTCAGGATATTATGCAGTTATGGCACATGCCATAGCTGCGCGGAATCTAACTTTTTAATATATTTAAAAGCTAACTTTTATATATATTAAAAAGTTAGATTATATATCTAAAACTATAGTAAACTGATATATTTAAAACTACAGTAAACTGATTGATCATCCAGGCCCAGCTTAAAACTTCCCGCTGTTGTAAAAGTGTGGTATTTCAAGCTAAAGGAGTAAAATGTTACTAAGTTATACCGAAAAGATATTTAGACTAAAAGAGTTCTAAAACTTTCTTTAAGCTTTTTTCAGCGTAAATTACATCATTTTAACATTTGCAAAGCTGTATTTTAATACGATGATCGATTTTGATAATTCAAATGACATTCAACACAAATTTTTAACTCTAAAATGTTGTTTTAGCTACGAGCTCGATAGGTTAAAAAATGTAGACATAATGCCGAAAAATATTTTTTTTTAATTTCGTCATCGATAAATCCCGATCGAAATAACCGATTGTGATCCGATTTGTGATGTTGGATGCGGTTATGCAAGGAAAAAACTGATAACGAATAGATTTTGAAATCTATCTATGTATTATTTGGTAACAGTTACTTAATATTTAAAAGTAATTTTAAAATCTGAAGTAACTGTATTGAAAACAACATAATTCAATTTTTTTTAAACTGTTATTTTTGAAGTGTTGCGTGGATTTTGATAGCTTAATCATATTTTTGATAATTTTTTTAAGATACTTAAATATTGTAGGACAAAACTCAATGAATTATGAAACCTCAAAGTTATATTAAAAAAAAATATTTTTTCGACAAGGATTACTCCCGAACGGATGAAGCGATTTTGGTGCAATTTTTGGCACTTTACGCGGTTTTTTTTAAATAGAGCTGTAATCAATTAATGTGCCCAACATTAATCTGACCGTATTTTTTTTTAATCGCTAAAATGTATTTTTAGGCTTTTGCAAAATGTCTCAAAATCTTCTGGGTCAAATCGGTTCAGATCTTCAGAACACACACATATATTGATTACATATGATACACACTTGTGACCGTGAAAATAGTCGGAAGTGTTTTTAAGACCTTAAAAACGTGGAGATTTGGTAAAAATTTGATTTCCAAAGATCAGAATAAAATCAGTGAAACTTTCTTATGCTTTAAAAATTTGTGTGATATAAAAAATTAGATATATTACTTTAAAGCTCTTCCTAGTTGCAAGGCTTGTAAAACCTTTTCAAAAAGGGTGTTGAATAAATTAAAAACAACACTAAATTAAGAAAATTCAAAATAATGAAAAAATTAAGTGAATATTCAAATTAATACTCAGTATTGGAAAACATAAAATATTTAAAAATTAGAACAATCCTTTCCATTTCTACAGTGATGGAGGCGGCGTTTTATTTTAAGACAAATTATTTCGAAACTTTTTATGAACACATTTATAGGTGGCTGATCTTATCTACTCATATAATATTTACACACGGTTCAATTTAGAAGAATCCCCGAAAATAGATGTAGGCAGAAGTGCAAGCAGTGCACCCACGATTAAACGAAGATAATTAATCCCACAATTTGCACCTTCAAGCCTATCGCTAACCGGACACTTATCCAATTTCGGGCAACATTGTTATTATCAGAAACTCAAAACCGCATTTGAATTGCCCGACCTGGCAATCAAACTAAGGATCTCATATATTCAACGTCGACACGACCACAAAGGCGATTATTAATTTACAGTAACTAATTAATCAGCTAATTTAATATCGGGTTCGATTTCCGGGTTGGGCATTTCAAATGTGTTTTTCAGTTTCAGATAAAAACAACATTTTCTGGGATAAGATAATTACCCTGTTAGCGATAGGATTTTGGGACTAAGTTTCCCATAATTCGGTTTATCTTGGGTGCAATGGTTGTATCTCTGCCTTTTACATATCAATATATATAGTAATGTATGGATTTGTGAAACGGAAATTTTTGATCGCTTTTAAAAAAACGTGCTATATTTAGCATACTTAACGTTTAAATGGAGAAGATGTTCCGATAGTTCCGATTAATCGAAAAATTTACACTTAGCATCACATTCACTAGTTCTATTCGACAGTTTTTTTAAATATCTTTTGTTATTATTTAATAAAGTATTATTAAATTCTTAAAAAAATAAACGTCTACAAAAATTAAATTAGCAAGAACAATTTTGTCGGTTATATAAAATTTAAAACTTACAAATATTAGATCCATCCTTCGATTTCTACAGTGATGGAGGCGGCGCTTTATTTCTTTATTTTAGGACAAATTATTTCCAAACGTTTTATGAACACATTTATAGGTGTCTAATCTCATTTCTTCATATAATATTTACACACGATTCAATTAAGAAGAATGTTCGTGCCCGTATCCCCGAAGATAGATGTAGGCAGAGGTGCAAGCAGTGCACCCACGATTAGCCGAAGATACTTAATCCCTCAATTTGTAGGTTACAAGCCTATCGCCAACCGGACACTTATACAATCCCGGGCAACATTTTTAATATCAGAAACTTAAAACCATATTCGCATCGAGTTCGATTTCTGGGTTGGGCGTTTCAAATGTGTTTTTCAGTTTCAGATAAAAATAGCGTTATCTGAGATTACATAATTGCCCGGTTGGCTATAGGATTTTGGGTCTAAGTTTCCCATAATTTAGTTTATCTTGGGTGAAATGGTTGTATCTCTGCCTACCTCTTGGGGGAAAAAACCTGTTCTATATATCAGTATATAGTAATATATTGATATGTCAAACGGAAATTTTTGATCGCTTTAAAAAAAACGTGGTATATTTGGCATATTTCACTTTTAAATGGAGAAATGTTCCGATAGTTAAATTTTATAAAAATCTCAGATTTAACTTTGAAGCTTTAATCAAAAAAATTATACTTAGCATCACGTTCATTAGTTCTTTTCGACAGTTTTTGAAATATCTTTTGTTATTATTTAATAAAGTATTATTAAATTCTTAAAATAATAAACGCCTAGAAATTGAGATTTTCGTAGGCGTTTCTTATTTTAAGAACAAATTTGTCGGTTATATAAAATTTCAAATTCACATTTAGTTAACATATGACGAATAATTTTAAACATTTTACATTAGACATTGAAACTAGACACCATAAAACAAATAAATATTTAATGAATATATGAGGGTATTTATATACATATGTATTTCGATGTATTAATATCGTTGACTGACACCCATAACACAAGTAAAAAATTTGCTTACTTTGTCGTTAGATCAATATGTGCAATTTTTCCAGAGAATAATATCATATAATATTAAATATTTTAAGCATCATTAATTCATGAAGCCGATATTTTCATGGATAAATAAATGAACATAATTCAAGCTAGTATATACAGCATGAAGAACTGCACCAGAGTGAATGCTGCGAGATATTATTCCATATTTGTACTTTTTGCCGCTGGCATTTGGAACTCCATTAGCAGGACAAGGGCAGTGAACTATAATATATATATATATATATAACTATTTTTCACGCGTTCAAAGCAACACCAAGCTAAGAATCAGAATTTCAGAATCACAAATTACCAAATTTTTAAGCCACTTAACCGTAAAATACCGTAAAAATGCAATAAATTATAACAATAGATATACTACTATTATAATTTATTGCATTTTTACTGGTAATAAATAAAAAATAGAGTTCCAAGAGAATTCTTATTCGCCTTTTCCTACTGTTTATTTATGTTATAAGATAGAAAGCAAGGACATGGCTCTTATGATGGAACGAGATTAAAGATAACAGATCAACTGCCTCGCTGTGCTGCTGTGTGTTACTTCTTACTAGGTGGTAGAGTTCTGCTACGTATCGACCGGGTCTTTATATCACCGTCTTACCTATTCCTGGCCTAATAACGTCAGTGTATATTCCTCGTCTCTATTTACTCTGCCGCCTGCACTCTTGTTTCGATATCAACTGTGTGCCTTTTATCTGTGCTAAAAGCATATCCAACAGCAAATAGGAGAGTTTTGTCAGAGCTTGCTTTTATACATGGTAAATTTATGTACATAGTAATAATTTTTATACAGCCTTTTTAACTGTCTTTAAATAGATGGATTTTACTTATGTCCAAATATAAAAAACCCACTCTATATTTAAACCACACACGTGAAGTCTAGAATTCACGTTGAACGACTTTCAACGACTTTCTACTTTTCTAACAGATACCGTAAGTAATACCATAAAATAAATACAATAAATAATACATTTAAAATAATACTATACGTTTTTTATGACAGATAATAATAAAATTCTCTGGACAAATTAAATATTTTAATAAAAGTAAATAAATTATTTGCTTGTTTGTTGTTGTATGAACTGTACTCACCCTCCAACAATGCCACATATTATTCACAGAGACCCAAACAGTGGAACCACAATGTTTGATCATCTTAATAAGTGCCCTTATCTATGTATTCTCGTTGTCATACCTTCAATTAGGCACACGATTTCATGCTGCCACTGTCACTGAATCCCTTGCAGAACCCTTAACCTTTTCTAGGTCACCAACCTCTTTTTTTCTTGTTCGTCCGTAATACTTTGAAATGCCTTGGAATTGAAAAATCACTATAACTTCCAATCAAATTTGAATTGATGACTGATGAAAATTAGTCATTCGTATAAAAACCGACACATCTAGCAAAACGTTGAAACATTTTGACAAACGTGTCAGCTTTTTACACAAATAACATGGAGAACAATATAATTTTATTTTTAATATGAGTATTTTTAACAACAATATTTAATACAAAACCCACTTATGTTGAATACATTAATGAAAGGGTACAAGTGAAACACAGTTTGTTTTCTCAACAGAGGTTGCTGTTGCATAAGTGGAAAAGAGTTCTAATGAGGTTCAAGCAACATCAAAAACGATTTTCGATACTTCATAATCTTAAATTATACGTGTAAGTTTAAGGCGTACCTTATCCGAACTGGATCATATAAACCTGATTTTAATTGATTTTAAAGACAACACTTAAAATACAATTTTATTTTTAACTTTTAATTTTTGTTTGCTCTTTTTACTTTTTCATATATTTTATATATATTTTTTTGTGACTTTTAATTGATTTTAAAAAAAGATACTTAAAATACATATTTTTTTAACTTTTAAATTTTTATTTACTTTTTCATACTTTTTATATATTCTTTTATTAGTTTATTTGATTTTAAAGACAACACTTAAAATACATATTTTTTTGTAACTTTTAATTTTTGTTTGCTTTTTATATTTTTTTCAAATATTTCATATATTTTTTAATTGTATAAGTTTACATAGGCGTATTTATTAAGGAACTGTTATGATATTTTACCCGAAAACTAATGATATTTTGAACACATTAAGCAGAAAATGTCTCGCTTTAATTTGATTGAGTAATATTACAATATAGCAAACGAATATCAACTTAAGTAAGAACCTCAAAGTAGAAGCTAAGATCGCAACAAATCTTAATGTTTTATAATTAATTTCCTAGACAGTAATACTTTATCTTATAGCTAGACATACTTAATTATATAGCAAGAATTTATGGAATTGACAATAGAGAGATAAAATGGAAATATTATTCCTTTCTTGATAAATGGCTACTTTATGTTATATGTTATAAAAGTTTTCAATAAATTTTATATCAATATCAACTAAGATGTAACTTTAACATTAAAACAATATACATATATTTAAAACATTTGATGGAAACATTTACAACACTAGAAACTCTAAAAATAATAAATAATATTCTAACAAACATTAAAACATGTCAGTTATTAGTTAGTAGATGATGGTAAAATATTAGAATGTATTGTTAACAAATAATATAGTCTCCATAATACATATCAATGCAATCTTTTATTCTCGTAAAATCAAAACCAAAAAGTATTTTACTGATCAATTATGCAAAAAATAACTAGGATGCTTGTAACTAGTAAAAAATTGTGTATTGTATCATATTATTTTTTGACTCAAAATCTTTAGTTTGAGTACACTGTGTAAAAGTTTGATTGACTAATTTGGAAGAACCTTATATATGTCGATAATATGTATATTCAAAGATTTCTAACACAGTTCTATGTTGCCGTGAATTATATTGACACAAAAAACATGTTGCTAAAGTTATTCAAAACGAATTCAAGCTGACTTTCTTCACACGATTAACATGATTGTTTTTCAGCCATTAATATCTTCTTCTATCGGGATAGCGAGCTGCTTGCTTTCTATGATATACAATAAAAACAAATTCCATTGCTAAAAGAATGTAAAGATGGCATGTGATAAAACATTGCCAAAACATATACACTACACGAATACGTTGTTATACAAATTAAACACATTCAAAATAATTCTTAAAATAGTTCGTCCAAGTTATTGCGTTACTTGACAGGAAGTAGCAGATGTCAGTCAAAACGGAAAAAGAACATGTTCTCACCATAAAATATAGTCCACTTATGCTGAGATCAAATTCTGACACCAAACTAATTTTCTGGTCGTGGCATTTACTTCTCGCCACACGGATGGCTGCGATCAATTCACTTTTCTGATGTGAATAGGCGATAATACATCTCATTCCATATTGACAGCCATCTGCTTGCTTTAAAAAAACAACTTCTTTTGCCTTAAGAACGTCTATACATGAGATTATATCTTCTTCTATATTTTTCTATTCTTCATAACTGTAGCTTTTAATGCGATCAAACTGTAATCTAGTAATAAACATACAATACCAATAACAACACGCTGCTTAAAATAAGATCACAATAATATCAACTTAATATGAATAATGTATTACAAAATGTTTTGATCAAGTGAAGAACTGAGAATATCAAAAATATGTCGTATGTTCAAAATGTATAAACTTACAATTAATAAATATTACATAATTCAATGATTCTTTGTTAAAACCTTAAGAAATGTTTTTGACAAACAATTATACATGCTGATGTGGAATTACTAAAGAACATTTATGAAGGCTGCGACGAGTCAGAGGATGCGCTTAGGATTTTTTTAACTTGTCTAAGCATGCAACGCAATTTGACTGTGTTCATTGCACACATTAATCAGAAAATTACATAATCATGGAATTAGAAATAAGACTTTCGATCTTCTGATTTCTTATTTATATGGAAGGATTCAGAAGGCCGATATTAAAGAAATAAAATGTACCGGTTGCTGTAACTATTGGCAACCACAGGGGTGGACCTCAGTGAGTTCATTTTTTTTGTGTACAATAAGGTATTGAATAAATAAATGACGCTATTTTATATTTCAAACGGCCGCAATATAAATTTCTTGTGCTTTGCCATGACATGGATATCAAATAAAAGGGTTTATTGAAATGAATATGAATAGATTCTAGCAGCTTGTAATGAAGTGTTAAGAGGCGCTGGACGCTACCATTTAAATTTTAAATCTGTGGTCTAGTAGTCCGGAATCAGCATTAACTTCATGTAAGACTCGGGTTCGATTCCCAGGTCTTGCAATTACAATAAATCTGTTTTTCTACTTTTCTGATAAAAATCACGTTACGATAATAAATAAACAGAACGTTGTATGATATGTGAACTCCCAAAATTTCAATACTGGCTGAGGCTTTCATGAGGGTGATACGTCCAAGTCTTTTTAACGGGTTAAGTGGTCTACCATATCAGAGTAAGTGGTGATCCCACTAGTAATATAAGTGTATTATTATAGTCGGGCTATAAATACTGTTAGAATTAAAAATAAACAAAATAATTGCATCTGTGGTCTAGTGGTCCAGTGTCAGCGTTAATTACACTAGGTCCCGTGCTCGATACCCGGGGCCATTTTTATTAAATGAATTCACATATTATGTAGGTGAAAAATATGAAATTTAATTGCTTGCGGACGATGCTTCACATTCATTTAAAATTAAAAGACAAATTGGTATTGGTAAAGTATGAGAAATTTTATATTAATAGTACACAATGTGATTCCTATAGTTGTGCACTGGTTGGATAACTGGTTAAAAATTTGCTCTAAAACGGTAATAATACTAAATGTATTTAAGATTAATTCTGAGATTCAAAATGTATATTAAAAAAGCCTATTATTGGCACTTTTGACAAGTAGACAACTTTTTGTGGACTGTATCGTTAGAAATTAAACTGATAAAAATTGCATGGGGACCACATCTCGAAAAGTTAACTAATAAACGCAACTTAGCAGCGTTGGCAGTCAAAAAACCGCGGTTTACACTGAGGGCCATCCCTGAAACTTCCCGCAAAAATAAGGAATTAATGCGTAAAATTTTGTTTTTGGCTAAAAAATCATTTAGTTGAAAAATGTCGATGTAATGTTGAAAAAATTCTTAATCAGAAATTTGCGTCATTTATAATTCTCGAACGAATCTTCCTATTTTAAATCGATT
>DVYU01000013.1:0-12142 GCA_018236305.1 Emesis phyciodoides | reverse complement strand
GAGACCAGATATTTGAATAGTGCGTTGATATCCGTGTGGTGGCGTTAGAATTTGACATGCATATATGCATAAGAACACGCATTAGCCTTAATAATATAGTCTGGACAAATGACACGAGTTGATCTTACCCCAAAGTAAGCGAATTATCCGCTTGTGTTATGGGTGTTAGTCAACGATATATAAACACCCAAACCTTTCTGGGTTTAACCTTTCTAACAACGTCTATGTTAATTACATAAATGCATGTCCCCGCCGGGAATCGAACCCGGACCCCGTCGATTGCGTAGTCAGATTCGCTAACCACTTGACCAGCGGGGTCAAATAGGCGGTCTATATATGTATATATACAACAGGATAGCTAACAAGCAGTTAGTTCTCCAGATGAAAAGTAATAATTATCGCCTTTCACCAAAGATAGTAAAGGATCATTGCCACCTGTGTGGAGAGAGTGTAATGACACGGGCATATGTTTACCGGCTACCTCACCTTTCTAATCTGGAATACGTCATTTACAATCACTAATGGGTTAGCCAAAAACCGAGACGAAACGTAGAGCTCTAGCAGCTACTGATCAAAATTTTTCTTTTTTTCTGATGAAATAAGAAAACAGACAAGCTTTCCTGATGGGAATAGATCACTATTTCCCATAAGAGACTGAGATGTTAACAGAGCGCTATTATACATGTAGCCGGAATGTATTGCTCCATGTACAATTTTCCCGGATGCGTTACGTTCCAAATTGGGATACGACAGTTACAAGCAATGATGCTATTAAGACAGAATAAGTAAAGCGGTGGTAATTGATCCAGCGCGGTGTAGCCGGACTCTACCACATACTACTTACGGCGATAGTGACACGTTTAGACAACCGTAAGTATTTTACGAATTGTCTAACAGATTGGGAGATTTTTTATATTGTAAGATAGCAAGGTAGCATATGGCTCTCCTAATGGAAGGAGATAACTTAGAAAACAGAGATGTTAAATGTGTATTTCTGTCCGTGTGGCTAGGTTGGAATGTGTGTGCACGTGCGTTAGTTTACCAGCTCCCTTACTCTTCAAGCAGGAATACAACAGCGACAGGTCCTGCTGTCATTCCGGCAGGAATAGGAAAGGCGTTAGTACTGGACCCAGCCGAGGCGTGGCAGAACTCTACCATCTAGTTAATAGTTATGTTAGTGACTAGTACGCTCTTGTTAATTCAAATGTGCATGAAATATATGTAAAAAAAGCCGAGCCCGCTGAGTTTCTTCGGCCGGATCTTCTCAGTATTTATATAAAAAAAAACTCTATAAAAATATCTGTATTGAATTAAATATTTTTGATTTTGGCTTTAAAAACGGGAGATACTGTAAGGCATTACTTAAAAAACGGGCCTATTCCTACTGCTATAGCGTCGTGCTTGTGTTGTCGTCGTCATGTTCCGGTTTTGTGGGTAAGGTAGTCGGTAAGCTTATGCATGTAGAATATCCTACCTTACCCCCATGAATAGCAACGCATCATTAATACCATTGCTGTCTCTAGACGGTATCTATCTCTTTCCATATGGAGAACCTTTTGACTATCTGCTATTTAATGATAAGAAAATAATCTCATAGACAACAAAACTCAGTAATGAATGTGATTGCCTATCAGCAGGGCTACACTTGAAAATCTTGTTCAATAATATTCAATAATCAATGAATTTTGACGTGTTTGGTTCATAGTTCATTATTAGATTCGCCGACAATGCCCGATGCGTTGCAAACGACGACACGATTTTACAATAATTGTTTTCCTTCAATTATCAATCGACCGGTCGGCTTTTTAATGAATAACAAATATATGTAGTGTGTGAAATAGTACAAGTGATAAAATTAAAATAATAATTATTAAAAACTCCTCCGACTCCGACTCCGAGCGACCGAAACTCCGACGAAAAGGGTATAAGTTTGACCACTATGTATGTGTGTCTGTCTATAGTATGAACTAATTTGGACGACTGGTTTTTATTTAAAAAAGGTTTCCTATCGATGGTTCTTAAGGCTCTATTATTTGGAACTGCCCCCCCACTGGTGAGGTTTTGTAAGACTTGATTCAACCCCCTTCACCCTCCTTTTATTTTAAAAAACGTGTGCTTCTATTGTAAAGGTTTTAGATTTATTACAAAAAAAGATAAAAATAATCTGCTTAACAATTTTATTTACGAGCTATTGTGCTACTTACGGCGGTAACAAAATCTTGTTTAGTAATTTGTGTACGGGTTGGCCATATTTTAGTAAAGTCATATTTAATTCAATTTAAAATTATATTCTTGTAATTTTTTTACGTGATATTTGCCGAGACCCTCCTCTCTCCAAAGTTAGATTAAATGAGATCGGCTAGACCCCTTCGAATGTCTCACATAATTAATGGATATCACCTTATCAAACTCAGTTCAGCCGTTTCAAGGTCATCAGCTTTTTTTAGTGTCAAATACTTTGTTATCATAGGGGCCTAATACGATTATTGCAATGCTTCTCGGGCTAAGGGCAAATCTTTAGTAATCTGATTATAGTAGGAGTATATCCTTCACAGTTATCACGATACCTTGTTGTTGCTAGATTTAAATATTTTAACACGATTAGGTATTGGAACTTTACTTTAAGATCACTCTCCACTACCCTGCAAGTGAAACGGCGTGATAATGTTTATTATACATTTGAATTAAAAAAAAAAACAATATTTAGGGCCCGCAACCCGCTACATGGCAAAAATTTTAGTGAACCTCATGCGGATAATTTATTTTGTTTAAATAACGCCCTGTATGCTTAGATTGGAGATACATCCCTATATGCTGAGTTTGGATATACTCATATTACACGTGAACGAAGTATTATCTTATTCCTCTCAGCCGTTAACGCATTAAGGAGTAGAATTAGAAAATCTTTCTCTTGCTTGGAATTTATATAATTAAGTGTATTTGTGTAATGTATATTGTGTTTTTTTTCTGTATGTACCCATGTACCCATTGTGTCTTCTCTGTATTACTTGGGGTTGACTAGCAGAGAATGCTCTAGGGCGTTCAGTCAACCTGTGCATTTGTACGTGTGCATACAATGAATAAATAAATAAATTGCAAAGATCCAAACATTCAAATTTAGTTTGGAAGAATGTATGAAGATACCGTGCCTTTGTTGTTTGTATAGATTAAGGTTCTGTTCGCATTTATCCAGTTAAAACCTGAAAACTTGAATATGGACGGCACTTGTAAGATGTCCTTATTAGAGATGTGTCTGATGCCGGTTCACGTGATGGCCACCGTACAGCATTGCCTTCAATTATCTTTTACGTAATGTAACGCTGCGGGTACATTACAGAAATGCCACGAATGCTCGGTCACTATTTGATATTTGACCTATTCGGCCGTTTTATTGGGTAATTGGTATTCGGATATTAATATTGCTATTATTGCGGCCGAATACCGAATGCTAAATCATTAGGAAAAAGTTGCGCGTATAACACATTATAATGGATTTTCCCCGTGTTGATTCGGACCCCTTTCGAAGAATAGTTGTCACTAACAACGTGAATACTAACTAGGTGGTATAGTTCTGCTACGTGTCAACCGGGTCTTGGTACCACCGTCTTACCTATTCCTGACGCAATAGTGTCAGTGCCTGTCGCTGCCGCGTTCCGGCTTGGAGGGTAAGGCAGCCCAAGAGGGTAAACTTATGCATGTGGCACAACCTCGCCACACGCATAGCAACACACAATTAACATCACTGGTGTCGATAGGCGATGGTTGTCTTTTTCCATCACGAGAACCATCTGCTATATATTTATATTTTATAATAATAATATATTTTATTAAAAAACATTACACTAATAGTTAGGTAAGTGGCTGAATGAAGGAAAACAATGTTTGTCACATTTGTTGATACGGATTGTTCTTTCGCGAACAGAAAGCGAATTTTTTGTGTTGCGAGCGACGCGGACGGTAATGTGGTCTCGACATAAGATTTACACAACAGTGATCAGCAAGCGTACTACCTAAATATTTGCAATCCCCGAGCGATCAGCAAAAATTGTATAATAACCTTATGATCAATGACTATACTTCGTTCGCCAATGATCTGAAAACTCGACAGAGGCACAACCATCTTATTTTTGCTATTGTAGTTTTAATATTCACGAATAAAAAGCGATAACTGTGCAATATTCATGGCCGTTTTCCTTGAGCCACGTGATGAAGGGGCCGGTCGTCCTGGTTCACGCTCCTGGTACTACGATTTACTGATTTGTCGGCTGTCGTTGGACAATTGTTGCGCATCAATCATTTGGCAACCTTTTATTTGCGAAACAAAATTTTTAACATGTGATTTATATGTGACTAGCTGTTACACACGCGACTTTGTTCGGGTGACCCATAAAATAAATCGGTTTAATACACTTTAATATTATAAAGTCGATTAGATCTGTAAGTGATCTTACGGGCTAGGCAGAGAGAACCGAATAATATATGTCACGATCCTTACAGATTTGTCCTGCTTCCTCCATGTTCATTACTCTCTTCATACAAACAGGCCGGTTGCGAAGACTCTTGACTCCTCCTTCGGGCAGTACCCAATCAATCTGATCATGGTACGTCAAACTAGGTCTTCGGTACCTGCACTGCATCCTTCCACATTCACATTGTATATCTGTTTTGTTTTTTACATATTTTAAATGCACTGATTGCTAAATCTTTTATATCTTTGGGAATTTTATTACAAAAGCGTATACACTGACCTATTAAAGAGTTACTTCCATTGTGGGGACCAAATGCGATAGACCACTTTTATTAGTCGACTGACCAAAAGGAATGATTGATTTTGGGTCACGCGGATAAAGTCGCAAGTAACAGCCAGTGTAAAATAAAAATGATAAACGATAATAACAGCGGAGCTTGCCCAGTATTCAGTTCAATGTCGGTCAGTCGAGTGCACGGTTGGTCAACAGTCGGTCATATCATAAACCGACTATTTAGAGCATATGAAGCTATTTAAGGCTAAATCATTAATTACTTTATAGCGTTCATAACGTAATTGCTGCGTGGTTGGCGTAATTTTCTATGACATACGTTCACATTTTTTATTAGATTTTTAACAGATTGACCTATATCACTGACTGTGAGTTTTAACGTCGAATCGACATTTGTTTATATGAAATTAGCACTTTGTGTAGAAATAAAAATCGATAACATACGATTCGATATTCTGTTTTTATTACATTATAGGATTGCAAGCTGATAGTTCTCCTGATGGGCTCGCCTATAGACACCAGAGATGTTAATGGTGCGTTGTTATCCGAGTGGCGAGGTTGGCATGTCACGAGCGGTATACCGGTTACCTTACCCTCCAATCCGGATCACGATAGAGACAGATACTGACGCCGTTGCGGCATTAATAGATAAGGCGGTTATACCAAGACGGGTGAGACGTTACAGAACTCAGAACACCCAGTAAGAAGTCACGATGTAAGTGACAAGTATAAGACTTTTATCGTAATTTACGAAATGCCTAGCAGTAAGGCAGTCGATCTATGCATTCTTCAAAAACGGCCCGGATCAGCATTCTAAATTCTAATATTAATAACACCGCCACACACTGAAAAAATCCAGCTTCTTGAGGTTTGTAATGGACGAACTCAAAAAGTACTGGAACGATCTCAAAAATGAAAGAGCTTTCATTAGAAAGTTGTACTGTTTAGGGTTAACATAGGACACTTTTTATCTGGCTGAGCACTGAGTAAATAGTTAAAGAAGGTAATAGTTAGTGAGACAACAAACAGGCGACTCTCTGGACGGTAACATGTAAAGGATGCACCGCTTCCCGGATATAAATATATTACATCAGTGAGATAATAATAGCATACATATGTTATACTTTTTGTCGTCGGCACTTGGTGAATCACCGGCTTTCGACTCTGGCTGGTAAAGGAGAAATGACGAGAAATCATTTGGCTTTTGTAGTACTAGCTATTTCCCGCGGTGTGATTCGCGTGAAATAAAAATGGGTAAAATGTAACCTATATGAATCAGAGTCTACTGGTGAAAGAATTTCACAAAAATAGTTCGAGATTACTTCGAACAAACAAACTCACAAACGTATATACGTTACCTATTTACAATATTTGTATAGAAGGGAGGATGAACTTAAAAACGATTTCGCTAGGTCAGAGCCAAATGTTTGTATTTTAACATATTATACATATGTATTTACATATTGTATTTCTACAAACACAACTTACACAAACACATACACACGTACACACATACACAGACACACACACGTACACACACTTCCGAGCCTCATTTTCAATCACACTTTTACTTTTGTAACAAAAATGTGTACTAAGATGTCTTACTGTTAAATCGGAGGTGGCGTTATTGACTGCGACACAGTCTCGTGACTAATGCAGTCACTAACGTTTCAAATTTATGTATGTGAACGTATTTTTAAAGAGAATATTTTTTTTGTATTGGTTTTATAGACTCAGATGACAAGAGACTGAGATGCCTAAAATACAGGCTAGGCGTACAAATTCTATCCACACCATCTCGATGTCTGGAAATCCACAACCGCTTTTCTTGGCAAATTTTGTCTCGCATTACTCCTTTGTGGAATCATTTACCGACGGGAGATTTATCGAATGGATACGGCTTAGGGACTTTCAAGAAAAGAGCCTAGTAATTCTGAAAAGGTCGGCTACGCAGATGCAAGAGCTCTCGTGTTGCGGTTGCCATGGGCGGCGGTCATCGCATACCATCAGGTACACCTTACATTTGTTTAAAATCGTCATGTTGTTTAGTAAAAGTTGTATTAGAAATTTAGTTTCTTAGTGTTGGTGGTCAAACTTACAGTACGCTTGTTATTGTAATCCGTTGCAAGTGTTTAGTTGTATTTTTAAATGCTACCTCCAGTATATTTTTGTAAAAATGATATGTGTATCCGCTTTTATAATATAGAAAGTTATTAATAAAATTTATAATTTTGTAAACGAGAAGATGAACTTTCTGATGGAGGGATAACATTCAGGAGTTGATTTAAAAAAAAAAGTACTACTTCAACTATCTTCATACCAAATTTCATCTTAATTGGTTCAGCGGTTTAATCGTGAAATCTTAACAGACAGACAAACTATCGCATGTATAATATTCATATGGATATTGGATTCTGAATTCGAAGCCCAGACCTGATTTTTATCCGATCTGCAGCTGAAAACGAAGTTGCACGAAAAGTTAAAACTAAGTGTAACACGGATTACATTTTCAGCAACAATGTACATGTGTTTCCGATACAAAAGAAAAATATCGTGAAACATTCTGATGTTATTGTTATGACTTAGAGATTTATGCGTGTTACATAGATTGAACACTTTTACCGTACTGCAATAAGATCTGCCAATTTTTAATCCAAATTGGCGGATACATGGATTTTTTACAGGTCAATCTGATTTATATATAGTACATTTTCGTGATAAAAGTAGGTTATGTTTTTTTTAGTTTATTTTATTTCAAAGAATAACACAAAAGCCGAGGGTCCTCACGTAGTAAAGATAACCGTCGCCTCCAAATACGAACACGACAGCGACAAAAACCGTTATTGTGAAAGGAATAGTAATCTAGTAACAATCCTATCTAATATTATCCTGATTTTTCTTCGGTTTTTTGAATATAAAAAAACTTTATAGAGTACCTCAAAATCAAAAAAAGAACAATCAAATCGAATTAAATATTTACATCGAGCTAATTCCCCAAAAAAACAAATTAAGAAAGAATCGCTCGAAAGGATTCGAATTGAAGAACTAGAGCGTTTATACCCGGAGCTGTTCTTAATAAGTGAGTTCTTATCCAAGTATTAAATTAACATTACGATAAAAAAAAATACTAAACCGATCCTCCGACCTTGTTGGTTTTTGTGCGCAATGTTCAACGATCTGCATTTTAATTACGGAAAAACACAAGGAGTAAACTGACCTGATTACGGACAATAATGATCAGCTTTACTTTAGATTTTTTATCAAACTGTCCGAATATCACTAAGATAAAGCAGACGAAGTTTGACAAAACCGACGTCGTGTCATCACGCCGTTTCCTTCGCGGTGTTGGAGGAGTAAATCGAACGTCTTTTATCCGGACCAACACGTTAATCGATTACACGATTTGATAGTTCGGTGATTGGTGATTCCCATCGCCGCATTTTATCGACTTGATAGCTAACGATTATCGATTATTCCTAGTGATATCCACGACCAACGGCTTTACGTTTGAGCACGTAGAGTGACAACACACAACCCACCAAACTTCGAGCTGTTACCGAGTTTTTGATTATTGTGCAAAACAAAAAAATTATAAACACATTTTCTTTTAAAATTACTTCGTTTTTTTAATAGTTCTTAATCATTTAAATTACTTTTCATAAGTTCCTACATTAACTCGTTAATCTTAACCCAAATGTGTTTATTGCTCTTCTGCTAAAGTAATATAAAAACTAATAAAAATATATTAAGTATTCTTAACTCTTAGTCTTAAACGACGATATGAGTATTCAGTGATGTATGTATAAAATGAGACAAAAACGGGGTCAAATCTTTACATAAAAAATTGATTGTTATACGCGATGCGCACTACAGCTCCTAAAATAAGTTCTTATAAAATTCAATAGCAAATACAATTTCGATCTAGGTATTTCTACAAATAAAACTTGCATATATTGGGTTTATAAAATACGTATTAATATTAGTTTCAACATTGTATTTCGTTAAATTTTAAACACTTCGTATTAAAGGTTTTCCATGTGTTGGTCCGGGCCCCGGACACCACGCTTACCACATACATCATTACCATCTTTGAAGTTTATAGGCGACGGTTGTCTTTTTCATTTGACATTAAGATGGCTAAAAATTAACATAAAATTTTAAATATTGCAAGTCCGTAAAATGCAAGGTTTGCTCTCCATTCGTCATCAGAGATATGGGCGTGATAGTATTTATTTATTTGGGATCAATCCATGTGTGCTATCCTTGTATTTATCTTGGCTGTCTTAATCTGCCAGTTTTTTAACTTTCTTCTAATAAACATGATGACATTAGTTTAAACCTGGCAATGGTTTTTTATTGCCATTTAAACAAAGGTTTTTACGAACAAAATATAGCTATGTCGACAAATCTGAATCTTTCTAATTATATGAGCCTTTACATGCACTTTGAAAGAGTCATCAATTTTATAGTTTCAATCAAATCAAAAATAACATCACTTAAATTCAGTCTAATTGGCTTACCCTATTGACCCTAGACCTTAGATCTCATGGGGACCAGGGTCCGTTGATCCCCGAGTCAGATATTAGTGTTATTGAGGTTTTCAGCAGTGTGTGTTATCACCTTTTTCTTCACCGCATGATTAGAAAAATGCAACGATATATACAAAATTTAATAAAATTTATAAAACTCAATGATACGTACTAAATTTAGTAATCTTTACAAAATTTAATGACACTTAGAATATTTAATGATAATTACAAAAAATAGTTATTTACATGTAACAGGTATGTACAGCACATTCAATAATATGTACCGAGTTCAATTATACTTACAAAAGTTAAAGATATTTATAATATTTAATGATATTTTAAAAATCAATGTGCCGTAACACGTCACCAATACACCAGTTATCATGGATTACGCTGTAGTAAATTGCACCGGTTTGAAGCCAGATCCAGCCGGTAGTTGTATAAAATAACATAAGTATGTATAGAACGAGAAAATAGCCAATTAATTACTTCATGTGTATAATTACTCAAACTATATTAATTTGGCTAGTGTAGTCGTTTGTCCTTTGAGTAGAACATATGTAATAATTAAAAAAAGTAATTGGACGGAACGAGTAATATAATGTTAATTTTTAATAAATAAACTTGCAGCTAAATTAAAATGGCCTCGCTTGTTCAGCTACAAAAAGATTTTTTTTTATTGTTTGTTAAACTTTTATTTCAACTTTTACTAGGTGGTAGCCACCGCTTAACCTATTCCTGTCGCAATAGAGTCAACGAGTGTCAGTGTCGTTTTCTGGTTTGGAGGGTAAGGTGGCCAATAAACATATGAATGTTGCATTACCGTCTCACTACAAGATTCGTAACATTAACATTTTAATCCGCTTCCAGCTGCTTGTTTACTATTATATAATACAAAAAAGAAAAAGGAACTCTTTGTTTTCACATAAGGTCATGTTTTTACCCGCTAAAACAAAATGGTTTATTAGTGTGAACCAAAAACATTACTGTGTTTGGATCACACTAACAGAGTCGCGGACAACTAAGTGTAACGGAAAAATAAGTGTCTGTACATTACAGTAACATTCCTTTTCTTGTCAAAATTACGAGAAAATATCTGATTTACGAATCACTGACCAGTACTTTTGCAACTCAAGAACGGCTTGACCGATATAGATGAAAATCGGTGTAGTGAAAAATGAAAATACGTGACCGCGCAATAGCAAATGATAGACCGTACCTACGTACGACGATGACGTACCTACTGGTATTTTTATCGTCAATAAATTGATGCCACGCGACCGGTGAAGCTGTAAAGGCCCTTAAGGCCAACAGTAATAAGTCATTTCGAAAAAAAAAAAAATGATGCCAAACAAAGCGGGCGGTAGCTCGTTAGTAGTTAAATACACGTTATTAGTACACAATGTTTTATTAAGATATTAGCGGTTTCTCGGACAAAACCTGGAATTTGAAAATTATTACAGTAATAGCGAATAATACTTTTTTTCTATTACTGTAATAGTTATCAAATCGATTCAGTAGTTCCACGCCTTACTTCCTACAAATTCACAAACTACTAGAACTTCACTCACGACACTTCCTTTGTTTACTCAACCCGATTATTTAATTTGATAAGGTTAATTAAGGTAAATATTTTCTGTAGTCCTTTTAAAGTGGAACAATCCCACGTAATATTATTTTGTTATAGCTTAAAGGAATTAGTTATAATTTTTGATGAAAACTCTCACTTTGTATGATTTTTACCGATATTTTTAGTAATCGTCTTATTTCAACCGATTAATATTAATTTATTGGTGTAGACCGTTTGAAATCTGCTCAGTAGTTTTTGCGTTTATCGCGAAAATACAGACAGACGCAGCGGGGGCTTTACATATACTATTTTATTATTTACATAATATTGAGTGATTGAAAACAAAATTATCCAGGTACTACCTCTTAAATTATTATATCCGATTGATATTGATTTGAAATATCCACATGTATTTTTTTTATGATTAGGTATTATTTTTTAACATTATATTCTTTTATGTTATATTGTAGTGGTGAAGTAGTGTTCAGATCTATATTGTATATGCTATATTGTATATTATTTCTAGAATCGTTGTTAACCAAATGTGTTTGGAAAACTAATTTTTAATCCACGTCATATAATCAGCTGTTTCGTTCAAATGGATTTGAGCACGCAACATTCTATGCCTAATGCCTAGCTAAACAGGAATTCGTGTAAAGATTTGAAATTACTTTTCGTAAATACCAACAATTTATATTTAGATACAAAATAAAATTAGAAAAAGAAAAATCGTTCTAGGATACGTCATAAATAAAGTATATTTTATTCAGTAGATTAAAGACGTTGAAAAATTTCCATTCTTCACACTCCACATTCCAAAAAATATTTTTTTTTCAACAATCGCAATTAGCAAAAAATAAATAGATATAAGCTGAAAAAATAAACAGAAATAAATGTAGGTATACCCTACATACCTTCTTTAATATTTTACATTCAGATACAGTTTTTACGAATGTTTTTAAATAATGGGGTACTCAATACAAATACATACGACAACTGTTCGTTATGACTAATAGCGTGAACGTGAAAATAATAATGATGCTAAAACCATACCAGAAAAATAAAGTTTCATACAAAGTACAATAACAATAACGTTTTTACTTGAATTTATTAAACGTTTCAAAAACAAGAATCCATTATACATCAATTTAAATACGTTACCCGTTTTACAACTATTTACTTAAAATAAAGGTTGTTTTCAACATAAAATCACTCGTGTGGCACTGTTGAATTTTTGTTTCGACCGTGTTTACAAAATCAATACGATACAGACGCACGCTCAC
>DVYU01000012.1:0-12150 GCA_018236305.1 Emesis phyciodoides | reverse complement strand
GGGCTCCACGCCGGCATCCTCTCTGTTCTATCGCCATAATTTTGTTTTCCTGACAGTGTTCATATAAGTGGTTAGCTTATATTTTTATCTCATAGGATATTAAACTAGCATTCTCCTAATGGAAATAGATAAACATCGTCTATAAACACCAAGGATGCTAACTGTGTAGCTTGGTTTGAATGTCATATGCATAATTTTACTGGCTATCTTATCTATCTCTAATTGACGTAACGTAGGTCCTGTATCATAGTTAGTTGTGTAGGCACGCAGGGTAGGGCATGAAGGGTAAAAATTCTTCAGAAAAGAAAACAATAATGCTTGCATGAAAATGATTATTATTTATTTATTATGGTTTATCACATCGTAATAATTAAGCTAGCCAAACAATTCAAATTAAATATCCAAAAAAATAAAGAAAATTGTATATTTTTCTTCCCTTTTCTGTATTTTTTTAACAAATCGTCTATAGCTATTGTCGATAGACAACCGTGACAAATCTGATTGCCATTCCTGTCCCGGAAAACACTGACTAAGAGTTTTAGTGACATTTACTAATTTTTGCTTACATACGTTAGGGGCCCCTGTGGCCCAGAGGCCCCGTATCTGCTGATAGCTGATATGGCGGTAGCTTGTAGTGGACTGTATTTTTTCTCCTTCTTGAAACACTGATTTTACTATTAACATTTATTTTTTATTTGTGTACAAATTACAAGTGAAGCTTGCTTGAAGAGGAATTGGCGCGAAGTGAATTCTCTCTTGTGGTCTTCATACACCCTTGCAATAGAGTTGGGAGATGATTTCGGGGCTATTTGCCCCCTAACCATGGAGTTCAACAGGACGGGGAGATGGTTTCGGGACTATTTGCCCCCTGACTATGGAGTTCAATCGCTAACCGTTAAAACGGTTGGGTGATTGGGTTATGTAAGGATTTAACCCCTTCTTGATAGTTTCGGTTTGCAGGGTAAGTTATTATTAAGGGTTATTCTAACCTCGCTGCATTAACATCCCAGGTACTATTAACATCACCGGAAATGTTTGTCTCTTTGCATCAGAGAATCGTCTATTTGGTTGGGTCCTATGATATATGAATAATACATAAATGACACTCAAGAATAATGTACAATACTTGCACAACTGCGGCGATAAATAGTTCACATCCACTGACGAGTGAAACGGAAACGTTATATTTAACGTGTGACTGAGAAGGTGTATTAGACGATGTCTGTTTAGTGCCGGTGAGTTCAGCTCTACCACACACAGCAGCCGCATTTTTACAGTCAAAAAATTTACCTCCTTATTACTAAACATTAATAATTATCTGTCTAAAAAAATCATGTAAAGATTAAAGAGTTGGAAACAAGGCAAGTCAGTCTAATAAATAAATATATATATATATATATATATATGTGTGTGTGTGTGTGTGTGTGTGAGTGTGTGTATGATGATATACAATGACATAAGTTTTATACGCAAATGAAGTGCTTGTGCTTAAAAATTATCGCACGTTACCTACATAGAACTGTAACACCTAATATTTGTTTTTGCATAATATTGCCAACGAACATTTTAATAATAATGACTAGATATAAAATATCCTTTCGCTAAATTTGAATACATAATATTCACAACAGCTGTACCGTTATTACGTTAAATGCTATTTTATAGTAAAAGTGGCAAACACGCTAGACATCGACACAGAAATGGTTATCGTGATTACTAAAATTTTACGTTAATGGTGGCTTGCAAAATGGCGGACTACAGGCCGTCGACGCGTCGTCGGTTTAGTTATTTTCATTAAATCGATATTATATAATGGATAACAGAAATGGTTACGTCCTGGAAAGGGAATATGGGTAGATAAGTGATATAAGCAAAAAAATAAATAATATTTATAAAAATAGAAATATTATTTTGATTTTATTGTGTTTGTAAAACCACTTTAATAACTTTTTAACTATAGCGATAGTTAAAACAGGTGTTAAGGCCTGTTTGCACCAACTTATTTAAAATTTTTAAATGATATTTTTCACTATGTTTAAACTCATTTAAAAAGTATTTGAATAGTTTTGTGCAACAAGTAAGTTAGTAAACACCAAGCCTGTTACAGTCTGTTACTTAGTGACAACAAATAGAGACTGATGTTGATGATTTTTCATTTTTAATGGTTAAAAAAATTTAACTTGAGTATCTTTCATCAATCCTTCCATGCTATCTTTTGATTTCCTTGGACAGCTTGTTCTTCTCTTATGTATTTTCCTCGATTATATAAAGACACTTAGACA
Organism: Emesis phyciodoides; assembly: GCA_018236305.1. Taxonomy (NCBI): domain Eukaryota; kingdom Metazoa; phylum Arthropoda; class Insecta; order Lepidoptera; family Riodinidae; genus Emesis; species Emesis phyciodoides. Next base: position 9,868 of record DVYU01000012.1, on the reverse strand, counting down.
GATTTCGGATGTTTTTTTGTTTTAAGGGGTACACGTTCCATTCCAGAAACCCAGGAAATTAAAAGGTGATTGTTGCAATTTTATATAAATTTTAATCGACCGACCCATACTTTGAAAAACACTGATTCAGAGTGTTTTTCAAAGTATGGGTCGGTCGCGTCGGATCTACGAGAGGATCGCGCAAATTCGCATTGCGGATTGGCATCCATAATAAAACAAATAAATATTTTTATTTGTACACACCTAATAAATAAAAATGTTGGCTGTATTTGATATTTGTATCTAGAAGACTCGCGTTAATCAAATAAAATAAATTGGTTCAGCGGTTTGGCCATTAATGCATAACAGACAGACAGACTTTCGCGTTTATAATATTAGCATAGATACAAGTCAGGTGGTAGAGGGTTGGGTTCGCAATTATTTTTACCTGATTAAGGGGTCACGTTGTGAAAAAGATAAAGACTGTAAATTGTTTCAGCCGATGCAGCATGTCGGATAACTAGCTCCCAAACAAAACAAATTTTCTAATAATATTTATGTTGGTAATTTTCCAAATTCAAAACGGTCGTGTGCCCTTGGCTTTAGAAAATTTCCAAAGAAAAAAGTCCAGTGCTCATTTAGCCAATGCCAATGAGATACAGGAAGGCTAACATCGTCGCCACAAATGTCAGCTCATCGCGTTTCTTTCGCGCACGCGCAGAAAGAGAGCTCCACAATTTGTTGAAAGTTAAATCAATTTGCTTTAGAAAGTAGATTGTTCTATTCTAAGACCATGCCTTTTCTATTGATTTTAGTTGAAATGTTCTTTGTAGCATTTTAGCAACAAAATAACCTGCGTTTGTAGTACAAAGCCTTTAATAGCCAACGAAGTCTTCACACAATATTGCCATCGTGACTATATGAGTATCTGTGAGTTATATGACATATCATGTAATAAAGTAGTAATTACTCAAGTATCCTAAGTCCATAGCGCAAACCAATAAATTTTAATTAAAACAGCTCAAAAAACTTATCTTAACATGTCTGGTGTCTTTAGGCGATTGATACTTTGTATTTCTGTCGGGAGAGCCATCAGCTTGATTGCTAAGACATGACTTATCACCTATGATATAAAAAAAATTGGAAGTGCTTATAGAAGAGATGTAAGGTTTAACGCTGAGCATTAGGAAAATTAGTTAATAGCACAGAAAAGTCACGCTACTTCTCTGTATAATGGCCGTCCCGCTAATCGTGTAGTTATGAAAATTTCTCTATTTTTTTATTCCTCTATTTCTATGGATCTAAAGATGCAAACATTTTCATTAAACATTTCATCGTCAAAAGTGCACTGTCTATTAATCAGAGTTTAAAATAATTGTCTCAAATCTCGCTACTTTTTGTGGGTGACAGCTAGAACAATTGCAAACATTAAAAGATGAACACATAGTTACGTCGGTGTTTTCCAACACTTTGTCAAATAACATAACAAGATTCTACAAATGCACCGGTTTCCAAACGCGAAGGTAATTATTTTACATACCAGTAATATAGGTTGAGTAAACCATTTTGAAACGGCCTTACATAACGGTAGTAACATTCGCGAAGCTTTGCGACCCTGGCATTACTGCCGCAATATAAATCAGGTAGACATGCTGTACTCGACGAATCTCGAAACTTTCAAGAAGAGGTAATTTTGAAACGTCTCACATGGTTGAATCCCTAAAATGTTGTATTTTGTCACCGCTTGATAGTAATATAACCTTCATTCTACTTTTATAACAAAATTAATTATCTTAAATATATGTTTAGAACCGATACACTAGGAGGCCTTAAAGAAATAGTTTAATCATTCCCTTAACACCGTCAATGCACCGGCAGGAACGCTGGTAATGTGGGCGATACGATCGTTTAAAACCTGATAACCCTTTGCTGATTGGCCATTTCTTTTATTATCTAAGTTATACTGATCAGGCTCAGGTACGGTACCTCATAGCGATATATCAATCCTAAAGTTACAGCCGAGTTTTGTGCAAATTCCTTGAGTTATTTATCTTATATAGTGTGCAAGTAAGAGCAATATTAATAAGCTAGAATTCAGGTCTGCCACATGCATGTCATATGTATCTATATTACAAATACATTTTTTGTTAGTTAAGCTCTGTAAAGAATAGTCATAGATGCAACCGCCTTGTTTATTTATACCTAAATCGATAGTTGTTGCCAATTAGTTTCATTTTCTGGCTGGTGTTTGGTAGAATGAGGTATGGTAGAACTATTTGACGATTATTAAAAGCTACAAAATGCCACTTTATTCTATATGTAAGTTAATTTTATATTATATCAAAGCAAACTTGCTGATTGCTATCCTGATTGAAAGAGGACGACGCCCATAATCACTGAAAAACATGCGTTACAATCAGTGTAGCAGATACTATGCCACACGCATAAGTTTTCCGGCTACCTTACTCTTTAAGCAGAAATATGAGGGAAACAACACTGGCAGGGACCCATAACATCAGGAATAGGTAAGGCGGTTGTGCAGACTCCAGTGAGTGCTTACAGAACTCTACCACTAAGTCACATGATAATAAAACATTTGATTAACTATTCAGCGTGTTGAACTGCCTGACAGGATGGGAAACGATCTATACCTTTTTATTATTATATATATTTACTGTTGCGTTGCTATACATCTGGGAATATTGGAATGTCACGTGCATAAATTTTTCGGCTATTTTACCTCCAAACCGGGGTTAGACAGTGACAGACACTGACGCTAAGGCGGTGGTACCAGGATCTGGCCGAGACGGGTGAGTAGTAGATTATTTTAATTAAATATTTTAACTTACTTATTATAATAATCAGGGAACCCAGCATACTGAAGTAAACTTCACAGTTGTTAATTGGCTGCAACGCTTTCAGCACCACAGCTGTAACTGTTGCTAATAATCCAACTATAACGAGCATTGTCAGGGCGTACATATTTAAAACTGCTGTCTCTTTCTTATTCTACAAATAAAACAAATAATTAGGTAACCTGACTACGCAATCGACGGGGTCCGGGTCCGATTCCCGGCGGGGACAAGCTTTTATGTGATGAGCATTGATTTTGTATTTCTATGTTTAGGTGTTAATTAAATATATTTGGTTATATATAAATATATATTTTTATGTATTATTATCGTTGATTATCATCCATAACACAAGAAAAACATTTTCTTGTGTTGAAAATTGTGTTAGATCAATTCGTGTTATTGTCTTCTTTTCTTTTTCTTTGTTTTTAGACAAATTATTATTATGGCAACTGATAAAGTAGTTGAATTATAAGTCATCTAATTTTTTTATATTATAAGATAGCAATCGACCAGATGTATTTCTTTGTTGAAAGAGACAACTATTGCTTTCAACGGTAAGTTGCTATCCATGTGACGGGCTTATAATGCCACATACATGAGTTTACCTGCTGCTATATTCTTAAATCTGGAACGTGACAGTGATAGTGAGCTAACGCTACTGTGGTAGTAATAGGTAAGGCTGTGGTGACAAAATCCAAAGTTGCAGAATTTTACCAGCTAGTAGTCAAAATGGTAATTAGGTACATATATGTATATAAGAAAAGTTTGCCATTTACGTAAAGCTGATGATTTATTCCTTTAAAAAACCCAATCAACCTGACCAATACAGGGAAAAAGCTGTCTAGGTTTTCTTTATAGAAAAACATATTATTTTATAAAAATGTTTATACTGGCAAAAAACTTATCATTAAAAAAATGTTTATATGTAGGTACTAGCAATTTTTCGCATTAATTTTATTCATTACTTTACATAATGTTTTAATGGGGAGGGTTTGGTAACTGGTAAGTTTGCCATACATGACAATTCACTCTTTTTATCTTTGGTGTCTATAAAAAAATAAATGTAGAAAAAGAGACCACCTGTTTCCATCTGGAGAGACGCCCGCTCGTTTGCTATCCTGTGATATAAAATATTGTGATACAGGGAGGTTTTATCGTCCCCAGAATGTACTATAAGTGTATTGGTACGTACCAGTGATAAAACAAGGTACTGGTACCTAAGTGATGAAAAATCTCACAAAATGTTAGTAGAAAAACTAAATTTTGAAAATACATATTTTTGAAAGAAATTTCATATTCATGGGTTCAACAAAGCGTTTAAATATCAAAAGTATTTGGTAAGTAATGGCCATCTCTTTCCATAATGCCATATCTCAGGCACTTTACCTACTATAGGATATTATCCCACGGCATAGAGTAGGTAAGATAGCCTAGTACAATGCTAGCCCATACATCCTTCTTATTGACTGGTCCGGAACTCGAACCAGAGACCTTATGTAAATATTACATTAATCTAGACTCAGTCCAACCAGTGGGTTGGCTATTTTAAAGTTAGCGTAACAACTCTTACATATTGTTGTATATAATATTTTTATATAATACATCTCTCACCTGTCATAAAATACCTAGCAGTAAAACAGTTGATATATTTCAGTTCAGAGAAGACCCGAATCAACACGGGGAAATTCATATTTTTTTCTACGAGGAGGGCAATAATCATGGGAAATATTATTCAAATATTCTAAAATGTTGTTTAAAATACATTACTTATGAATGAATACAGTTTTATTATATTGTGATATTAAAAAGTGTGGTAATCTTTATATGAGGTATAAAAGAAAGCTAAAAATACACTTACCAATACTATTCCGATTAAAAATATAATAGAAGTGAAAGCCCAAACAATGTTACACGCTACAATGACATAAAGCAAAATATTTTGTGTGTAATCGTCACATATTAATTGTACCGATGAAATAGTGAACAAACCAAACTAAAATAAAAAATACATTATTAAATCTTCACATTTGATTTTAGCACATAAGTAGCGATCAAGTCCATAAGCAAATGACAAAACGCTGTTCGCTTCAAACATGATAGTAAATAAATTCTCCAGACAGGGATATTAATTCTCATGTGCAACCAGACGCTCATATAAAACCAGTTTCCGTTCAGTAGTTTATTTAAAATTGTGTGAAATCTCTCAATATTTGCACACTATGTAATTGCACAATATACTACTTTTTAACCATAATTTGTAGCAATTTGTAAAACCCAATTTCATTTTTTTAATAAGTGATTTAGCCATAAAGTAAGATATAATCAAAGATATAAATACATATAAGACATATTAAATACTGAACTATATTTGGTAAATAATTAGAGCTATACCGATGTTCATGTCACTGAATGATTGGTGCATGTTATATTAGAAAAGTGAAAATATGTGAACCTACCAGTGTGCCCGTCCTTATCCCAAGTATAATATTCTTATCCCAATGCACGGAAATAAGACTTGCGTATGTTATCAGAAACTAGAATTAACGCGGTTGAGATGAGATCGCAACAAAAAATGTGTGGCATAACACTCGCGGACTGACTTCGAAATATTGAAGTGAGAGAAATGTTAGACCTGAAGGAAAGTGTCCGGGTAAAAACGAGCCCTTTCTCGTTGCTCCGTTGTTTTGGGCATATAGAAAGAACGGCAAATGAAAGGACCATAAGGAAGATCAAGATTGACATACAGGCTCTATCCGCATTGTAGGATAATTGACAATACCTTTATAATTGTATGTCACAGTAATTTGGCAAAATATTTAGGGATTTTGTAATGCTTTTAACATATTTCACGATTAATGCAACCATACAACTTGTACGAGGGTTACATGCGGCCAAAAAATTAACAGATTTTGATCAGCTTTTACCATATTTCAGTATTATCATCATTTTAATAGCGTGCCTATTTTATTAGCCAAAATGCACGCAAGTTCGTAAACCACATTCCAAAACGATAGTATCTAGTGTTGTTTATGGTGTTAAGTGATTTTTTGGGTATATTTTCATAGAATTTCGTATAATTTTAAACAAAAATCACAACCCACCCGTTAACCGTGCCAAACAATGCTTACCGCAAAAAGAATTTAAGGCACTGCTTGATCGTCAAGAAAGTTACGTATAGATATGGTATTATATTATAGATATTGTTGGAACACCGAATTATCGGATCCAATAAATTTATAAGTAAAACATGAAAATAATTCATCAAAAGAAACATTAACATGGTACTTACAATACCAATAATAGCTATTATTACATTGCCAACTTTTAAACTGAAACAAAAGCAACAATTATCCACTTGAGGTAGACTATCATAATAATTAGGCATTTTCTAGATAATTCTAAGTATTAGTTTATAAATATCTCATAATTTTGATAATATTCTGACTTTGTCCTTTATAAAATAAATACGCTGACATTTTAATCTGAAGTTTCTTACGTAAATGAAACAGATTAAAAAAAAACATCAATTAAATTGTTATCGATACTTTTTTAATATCAAAAATCACTACTCAAAATTGGAAATGGGTCCGATATTGATAGGTTGATATATGGTTGTATCATGGGACCTAATACCGCAGGCTATCCGTAAGTACACTTTTTGAACCTCTGCTTAGCCCTTCGTTGATATGGGGATATATTAGTTATCAGTAAACCTAATGAAAATACGCGTTGAATTGAAAAATATCAGTTTCAAATGACAAAAACAATAATGCGCTAATAAGTATAGTTAATAATGGAGTGTAGTAAATTTAGTGAAGGATTTATGAACGCTAAATAAAACAAGCATAGAAAATAAAAAATATAATTCTTTATAAATTTAAATGAGATAAAATTAAAAAAATATATATACGTATAGGTACTTTAGTAATAATATTAACAAAATAAACATTAATTTCACCCCATTTCCTGCTTGTAGCTATTCAAGACAATCAAGAAGTAAGTAGATACTGAAACAAGAACAATAACATGATTATAAAGGAAAAGTCTTATTTTTACCATTACTATAAAAAAATCAATACATCAATATAATTATTTCGATATATCAATATGTAGATTTATCGATATAAACCTTTATGGTGGACTCTGTTTTTTTTTCACTTTTTTAAAACATTTGCCAAAAATAAGAAATTAACTAAATAAAAAGGATATAATATTCTTTGAAAAATGTGTAGGTATTTCAATCTTATTTTGACTATCAATCAATATATAATGCTCTTGTATGTATATAAAGCAACAATTCTGTTTGGCATTTTCGATATCCATAGTTCAAAATAAATTAATCAATACGACATCTACTGTGAAACCGGTTTTTATCGCCAAAGTGCTGAAGCAAAGTTTGGGTTGGTTGAACTAGGAATTTGTACGAAGGAGTAATTCTCCTGTGAGACTGAACCTCGAGTTCGGCATTATTTACACTATATGTGGGAACATACATAACTAACGTCGTTATTTTAAATTGCCAAGTACAGACTCTCGCCGAAGTTAACATCTCAGATTTCCGAAACAAGATACATTGTCGAGTCCCAAATTCTCGTTACTTGTTACATCAACTTTTATATGTAATATGTACACCTAAATTAAATATCATATCTATTTACCAATACTAACCAAAAGTTGTTTAAAACTTTAAGATTTGGAGTATATCTAGTATTTATGTGCACAAAGGCAGATCTCTTATATCCATAAAATTATAGAGTCGAGTTCGTTGTTTTAAGAAAATATACATTGAAATAATAAATCTTTTAGAAGATCAAGTACTCCCTGTGTTGATCCAATAGGATAGATCATATCCTTTTGAAGAAGGGATCAACTGTCTTGTTGCAAGGCATCTCGTAAAAGGTGGGAAAAGGCCTTACTTCTTAAGACATCCTGACTATTATATAATATATAGTCTCCACCGTCGGCGCTTGGTGAAACTCCATCATACTTATAATTTTTAATAAACGCTCTTGTACTGTTTCACAATTTACACACTGTATATATTTTTTAATATTTTTTGTTTCAATGTGTTATTAATTTATTCAATAGCCAACCGGTTTCACATTTCACTGCATCAGCAGTACAAGAATTTCTGACTACTTACTAGGAGGTCTCATACGTCTCGACTGGGACTTGGTACCACCGTCTTACTAATTCCTGCTGCAATAGCGCCTGTACCTATGGCTTTCGTATTCCGGCTAGGAGGGTAAGGTAGCAGGTAAACTTTGCACGTTGCATTCTAACCTTGCCACATAGATATCAACGCACCGTTAACATCTTTGGTGTTTATACACCACAGTTACTAAACAACTAATGATATATAATTGGTTATTTATTTTAATCAAATCAAGTTGTATTTATGGATAAATGTAAAAACTGTCAGTTTATAAATAAACTAGTCAGATTACAAATCTAATCGTCATTGATTATGCTTTCAGGTGACACCTAAGATGTTAATGGAGCGTTATCCGTTGCTTTGGGGCTAGAATGTCACATGCAAATCTAACTAGTTACCTACCCTCTAAACCGGAATACGACAGCGACAAGCACTGACGCTTTTGGGACAGAAATAGTTAAGGCGGTACAAAACCCGGTCGAGATATCCCAGGACTCTTCCACCTAGTTAGTAGCCACGATGTTAGTGACAGTTATTGGCCTTCCTACGCTTTTTATGGGTTGATCTATTAATTAGAAAATGATCAACACGGGGCAGTCGGAGTTGATGATGTAAGAACGAAGTATGTCACATTATTTTTTCAACTTTTAACAATATTTCATATGTAGATTTCTATTTACTACAGTATTTTAGTTCGTTAAAAATGGCCAACGCTTGGATGCTTTTTTTTGTAAATTCGCCCTCGACTGTAGACCGCATAAAGCGTTTAAGTCAACAAGGCATATTTAATTTATCGACAATGCAACATATTCCTATACGCTTGGTAAAAGCTATTTAATTCTGGAACGAATAAAAGAAATGGACCAAATGTGAGCACGAAATAAAGTGTATGCAGTTATTTAAAAGGATCTCTATAGTTTATCGAGATGCTGGGTGAGATCTGTATAACATACATCAGTATTGGGAAGAACATTCGCTTCTACTATTACAAACTTTTTATTTAGAGGAAGAAAATGTTTGTGCGTATGAAGTATATATGTAAGATACCATAACTTTACGACTCAGTTATATGTTGACGTCAAGAAAAAGATGTATCTAAATTAAGACTAAGATTTTAACAAGATGCCGGAGGGGTATTACTAAGCTAATTTAGAAAATAGCACAATTAATTGTACTCTTTATTTAGATAACAAAGTAAATATATTAACTATGTATTAGCTGTACGATTTCTTCGCCCGCCAATCTAAAAACTCATCAATATCTGTGTCGTTGTCAGATTCGTCACCATTATCAGAAGACATTTCAACATCATAAGTTTTCTTTTTTGTTTCTTCTTTTTTCAGCTCCAAATCCAAAACTCTAAAACAACACAACCATAAATTATAAATTCTTTTGTAACTGTTGGTAGAGAAAAAGGTAGAAACTAATATTGGCCAACTTAATATAGAGCAGTACTTCAATCGGCATCGGGTGGAGTTGTGATCATCTATTATTATTTTTTGATATAAAAATTATTGCAAATTTAAATATATATATATCACATGGGGCGTGGTAAGTCGTGCAAATTATTAAATATTTCAGTACAGTAAAAAAATATTAAAGAACGAATTATGTGGATCCACAAAACATAAAAAACCAGTAGAATTGGTATGTAAGAGCATTTGTATCGGACCTGCTGTCGTCAAAATCACACGTATAGTACGTGTAAGTGTAAGTGCTTATACTAACTTAAACTATGTTTTATTTGTCATTTTCGTTTTAGTCAACTAGAATTTAAAACCCAGAGACGGATTATCTAAAAACATACCTACATTTTTTTAATAAAATTTATTTTGCTAAATATGTTATGTTATTTAATTCATTATGTAATTTACTAATG
>DVYU01000011.1:0-12367 GCA_018236305.1 Emesis phyciodoides | reverse complement strand
AGCGCATCGGCCATCTTGAAGGTCGGGGTCTATTCATCTTCTAGTTGCACGTAGACTGCGACGACGATCCCCGTGTTTAAGCGTGCCTATATAGGTCGGGAAAACCGAAGTCGTTTGAGCGACCGATAGTGATCTTAGGCGACATTAATGCCCATCACGCCGACTTTTTCTACTTAAATACCACCGATCACGCGAGGTCTAACGGGGCCCAATGGTGTAACACATTTGCCTAACTTCACACACGCAAGTTCCAGATGTAGCCGAAGGTCTAACTTTTGTTGTTAGACTTTCTGCTGTCTTCTTACCCGGAACTGTGAAAGTCCCTCTTAGCTTATCAGACCACTACCTGATTGATGCCGAAAATCAAAATGATGCCGAAACAGCTTGTATTCACAATCGAGCGCCAACTTACTGATGTCCCGGAATGGAGTCGTCAAAGCCAACCCTAAAAACACACAACCTTGCGCGGTCACCGCAAAAAATACACCCTTTGTTGTATCACCCCGCTTTGAGGATCTCTCACCTTTGCGAGCCTCAGCCAATATTGAAATTCTGGAAGTCGATATTTCGAACAACGTTCATTGCCAAGATCATTTAGAAAGGCTAAACTGGCCTCCACAAAACTAGGTATGCTCAGTAAAGCGAAGCAGTGGTTCTTGTCGGATCTTAGCTTGGAACTTTACAAAGAGCAAATCCGTCCGCACATGGACTATTGCTCTTATCTCTGGGCGGAAGCAGCCTAGTAACAGCTCTTTACTCATGATCACATTTTACGCTAGGCGATTTAAATCGTCGATGACCAGACTGTTTCTAAACAACTTAACACTTTGGCATTACGTAGAGATGTTTCACTTCATTTTCTAGCGCATATAACATGGGGAATGTTCCGTGGAATTGTTTGGATTAATGCCTCCAGCTGAGTTCCATCATCGGACATTGCGCCAAAATTCAAAGGTTTTTCCTCACCACCTTTATGTCTGGAAAATCACTACCATGCGTTTCTCCAGGCAATGTTTTAGCTTTGTACTTCCTAACTTTGAGGCTGTTTCCAAACGGATACGTCTTAGTCGATAAAAAATACTTTTTATAGAAATTTCCGTTAATGATAAATCCTGGACGAAAACTTTTTTAACTTTTTTGTGACGATTTAAGATTGAGGGTATTTTATAGTGTTAGATTTACATAGCCTTTATAGGTTTATTGGTAAAACGCTAACAACCTCATGGTATTATATTAAACTAAATCACAAACGACAAATTTTGTTCTGTGACTTTTTAGAAAACGTAATACATTTATTGAAAACTAATACCACATTTCTTTGTTCTAAATTTAGTCGGAGTTCTGTACCTACACCTCCGATGCACTGCCACTCGTAGCTTTCTTCTACTACGTATAAAACGCTACGAGCTACGCTACGCGCTACGCCACAGGCTACGCTACGTGTTATGTTACGCGATTTTTAAACATTCAGAGCGTCGCTTTTGATTGCTTTTATTTTTGTATGAAAGTCCGTTTACTGAGAGTCGAATTACTAAAAGTCATAGAGTAAAAGTGATTGTTTAGGATGTTAGAAATACGGTCTTGAGAGATTGTTAGTATTTTATCTATAACTCTATAATTTTGATCGAACTCCCGTAACAGGAGAGATAAATGTTTGGAACAGGTAGCACTAAGGTTTTTTCCAATATTTTTAATTAACTCACTCATACTGTAGATTATGTAATTGCTACTATCGTAACAGATGAATCACTTCATACAGAATTCAAAACCTTTAACGGTACAGTGCCTACTGGTAATTATAGCGCCAAAGTACATAGGCTGATATACGCCTTATACTTATTATGATTCAATTTTAATTTTAATGGGTAGGTAGTAGTACTACCCACCAATTACTAGATTTACACAATATAATAATGTTAATAACTGTTAAGATGAAATATTTTCGACGAAACTGTATCAGCGAAACCAGGGGTGGTGGTTACTTAATTTGTAATCACAATGTAATTGCGATAATTGTGTGATAATCCCTTATTTTTCGTGAAATTTTATAATTGAAAAAGCAATAGCATAAACCCGATAGTGGTGCCTCTGTTTAGTAACCATTTTCAAAAACAGAGTATAGGATATAGAATGGGATGATGATTATACAATGATCGCAGATCGCTCGCAAATTGCAAATTTTATATCACCACCACCACGTTTACACCTGCCGATTGGGTGTATATATTTAGAAAAGTGTGAAATAATTACAATAGAAATGTTTGTATTGCAAACTTTACACAAAAACAATACTGAAAGAGAGTTTTAAGTATTTTATTCTTGAACCGAATATCCAATCGCCTCTGTGGTCTAATGGTCTGATGTTGGAGTTGATTATATAACCTCATTCGATTCCCGGATCGGTAAATTCGAATGTGTGTTTGTGGGATGGGATGAGTGCCAGGTAAATGATAGACTTGCCACCTATCAAATTGAGGGACTAAGTATTTTCGGAAAATCGTTTTTTATTATTTTAATTGTCAAATTAAAATGTTTATGTACATCCATCCGCGCATAGATATTCAAATTCATTGTTCACAAATTATAATTTTCCAAAAAGAAATCTAGGCTCATCATCACAACAATATCACTCGCTTAGTGACCAAACTTTTTGAATATTTATCCATAGATTTCATTTAGGTTAACTGTAGTTACGTATTTTTTTCCTTCCTTTTTAAAGTGCAGTAAATTAAATTTCGCATTTTTGTAGTGAAACATGTGGTCGATGTGGTTTGTCGTTTTATTATCCAATTATGCTGCTGGAATCTAGAGCTTTGGAAAATTTAGTCCATATTAGACTAAGTTCATCAATGGTCTTGCTTATACTGTTCTTTTTATTTCATGCCATCACAGAGTCGATTTCAAATTTAATTGATTTTAACTTTAAACTGTAGATTTCAGAAAATTTATGCTTAAAACTAGATAATCTTAAATTAGTTTTTTTCTTACCATAGTATAACAAGCAAGCTGATGGTTCTCCCGAAGGAAAGAGATATCCATCACCAGTTATGTTAATAGTACGTTGCTCTTTGTATGGCGAGGTACCCTCCAAACGGGAATACGACAGCGACAAGCAGTGACATTATTGCGGCAGGAATAAGTAAAGCAGTGGTACCGGATCCAGTCGAGACGTCGCAGAACTCTACCACCTATGACTGGATATATCATGATTTTTGAAACATTTGTTATACTCGTACTTCTCTCGCTGAGAGGTCAAACAGTAAGGCAGTTGATCAAAGCCTGGATCAATATGATGTAAAGCTCAATGCTATCGAGTTTACACTTATATCAAAGTGCCTGTTTAAAAGCTAGTGGGAAAAGAAAATGTGTTATGTTTATGTAATCTTAGGCTGGTGGAGTCCTATTGTAAATCAAGTTTTGTCATAAAATAGTTTTATTTCTTTGAATAAAACCATTTTTTATTTACCACTAGACTAAGATAATTGTCTTGTTATAGACTATTTCAGTTATGAGAAGCATGAGACAGTTACCGACGTTAAATAAGAGTCGCATAAAATTAAAAAAGGTGGAAAAAGATAACCATCGCTTATAGACGATACATATGTTATTGATCATTTAAGGCTAACATTTTTTACTTTGAAATTACTTTGAAAAATATTAGTTTCAATTGTTATACTTATAAAGTGTAATTGTTATAATTTCCCTATTTAGTCTCAGTCCACACAATTTCTGAAAATGGTCAAAAAGTCTTAGCTCTTATTTAGATAATAATAGAATACTCACTGAACGTACCATGCTTGAATCTGAAAATACTTTCCAACGCGAATAGAGTATTGATTTTAAAAATTTCGATAATACATAAGTTTGTGTATTTTTACTATTTTATATTTATTAAGAAAAATATAGTAAACAATATCGTATTGGATTATCTGATTATAACTATTTCCTTTTGAAGACAAAGAGTTACGTCACCTGCAACATCTACTACTACGATCCCAAAAACGACTTATACAGTACTGCAAGCTATCACTTTACATTCAACCCTAGAGGTTGGCGAGATTATACTTAATACTACCTATTATATACTTATAAACACTAATCATTTTTATAGTGAAAATCAGTCGGGTAAGGTTAAGAAAAATCTTGGAACAGCATTATAGAATTAAGCTGGAAAAAGGATACGGTTAGGAACAAAAGTTAACTATTTTCTGCTATTTTTAACCCAAACCTCTCCCGAATTAGGTTTGAAATAATCCATTCTAACTTGCTGTTAATGAGAATATTATTTTTCAACGTTTTTATAAAATGTATTGATTCCGTCAGCTGTTGTCAGCCCCTGTACTACGGGATCGTATTTAAAAATAACTGGCTCGAAGTAACTAAATATGAGGGCTTGCCACGATATGCCTGGGGATAGGCTTGCCACATATCACATTGTAGGACTTAGTATATTCGGCTAATCGTGGGTGTACTAGTTGTACCTTTACCTACATCTTAGTGAAGATAATTTTTTTTTTTTGTGTTTCCCAAGGGTTTTACCAAAATATGTTATAATGCAGATAGTACTCTATAGCGAATTATTAAATTATATATTTATACTTTCTCATCCTATTAAACTTTTAGAGTTTTATCAGGAAGACTGTTTATATAAAATTATTACAAAATTAGGTAAATTTATTTTGACTTCAAAGCAATTATTCTGAAACGGAATTCCGAAATTACAAACTTGGTTTGTTTATAATTGTTTAACTGTTTCGTGCGATCCTCTTATTATTTTACAAGAGTTTACACAGTTAAGAGTGTTTGTGTGTTATAACATTAATATTTTTTTAGGTGCCTTCTAATTGTAAACACTAAATGTAGTGTACGTAATTTAATGAAATAAGGCTATCCTGCTGATGGAATCAACAGTTGATGATTACACTTTATCACTTTACGCGGACGGATCGCGATAGTGGAAGAATGGAGGTATACAGAAAGAGTAAGACTGACGTACCATGGCCAGATCAATTGAGTGCTACCCGAAGATGGCGGCAAGACATTTAGCAACTGGCATATTTGAATGGAGAGAGTTGTGAATGTGTCCCCCACATTCAAGTCAAGTAAGACAAGTCTGCTAAGATCGTAACTTATTAGCGTGAAGATATGTCGTTATTACTTTAGATTAAAATATGTAGAATTACGACTTTTACTAGGCATCTCGTAAAAGGTGAGAAAAAGCTAATACGTGTCACTAACATCGTGACCACTAACGCGGTGGAAGAGTTTCAAAAAGTTTCGCCTGGGTTTAAGTACTATGGCCTTACTTATTTCTTCCGCAATAAGATCAGTGCTTGTTGCTGTCAGGGTCCGGTTTGGAGGGTAAGGTAGCCGATAAAATTATGTATTTGGCAGTCAATCCCTGCCTCCCGAAGAGCAACGCATCATTTATATCTCTAGTGTCTGCGGGCGATGGCTTTCTCTTTCCATCAGGAAAACTATTAGCTTGTTTACTACTACACTTCATGCACTTGCTAAGCACAAAACTTTGATTTTCGATGGAAGTTGATATCCGAGGAAGGATTTTATGGAGAGAAAAAGTTATAAAATATCGAAAAAACTAAAAATAACACTTTTCCTATAAAGGATTTTTTAGTAGTCAAACATTTAAGAATTTCATTAGGCGTTACAAGTTTGCTAGGTTGTCTGGTTTTAATAAATATGAGTTTAGCTACAATAAAGAAGTTTACTGTAATTAAAAAAATCATTAAGATAACGTACCACTAACTTTTATGGTGTCTATTAGCAATGCTTTTCTCTTTCAAGCAGAAGAACTATCTACTTATGTGTCATCCTATGAAGTAAAAAGAAAAAAATACAATAAAGAAGTTTAATTCCAGATAAAACTACTTATATGGCATAAATAAGCTCCAATATTTATATTTATGTAGGCATTACTGGTAATAAAGAAAAGGGACAGTTGTTATCAAGCAAAACGTATGGGAGAGTTCCATGTCAGCGAAGCCGAAAGCATGTTAATAATATATGAAAGAAAGGCCTAGTTTTAGAGATGGGTCGGTCCCTGGAACTGATGGATGATATCATTGGATTTCCAAGAATCTTTATGGGGAAATATTTTACCGGTACAATGATAAAATTATCTAGGAATCTTAATAAACTGAATTTCAATATAATGCTGTAAGATTCGTTAAAATAATATTTAATATTTTATTTAGTCTTTGCAACCGGCGTTTTTTTTATTCTTTAAGATAGCAAGCAAGCAGATGTCTCTCCTGGCGGTAAGAGAAAACCTCTCGACGCGTACTAACACCACAGACACCGACGCTATTGCGACAAGAATAGGTAAGGCGGTGGTGCCAAGACACGCTCAAGACGTAACAGAATTCTACCACTTAGTTTGTAGTCACGATGTTAGTTACGAGTATTGGCCTTATATCGCCTTTTACAATTTTCCTAGCAGCAAAGCAAATGATCTATTCTTGGAAAGGGGTTCAAATCAACACAAATAAAGCAAGTAATTAATGTGGAGGAAGCAAGACAAATCTGTATGGCCCGTAACGTATGGCAATTTTTGTTACTAACATCGTAACGCGTACTGGGTGGTAAAGTTCTGCAACGTCTCGACCGGTTCTTGTTACCATCCTGTCAAACTTGACAAAGACAGGCCCTGACGCCAGCTATTTAGGTAAGGTAGGCGGTAAACTTATACAAGTTACATTCCAACTTCGCTACATGGATAGCAACGCATCATTAACAAATCTGGTGTCTATTGGCGACGGTTGTCTTACCTTACCATATTTAAAAAAACTTGGCTGTCTTTGCCTACCCCGTAAGTGCATTGTTTGCACAATGCTGAAAGGTGTAATAATAATATTTCCAGGAAAAATTACACGAAATGGTCTAACCTAGATGGATAACCTAGGTGGGAATAAAGAAAGTAAATTATTTGCTATTAATATTTTATGAAATATTCGCAAAAAACGAAATGCCATTTTTTCATCTTTAATTGTTTATAACTTTTGCAATTTTTTATGCGCTAATACACGCTTTTGGCACATTTTTCTAGGCGTCATTCCGGATCCAATGAACTATCGCACATAATTTTAAGAGTAGTATCTCTATTTTGTACCATTTTCAACTTGTCTACTAGACTAATAGATTTTGATATTCACTTTATGTTGTAGTCAAACTAAAATTGATTTTAAATGTCATCGAGTAAATGTTTTATATTTATTCGGATTTGTTACAATATTACAAAAATGATTATGTATATTTCCTCGTGTTGGTCCGTGCCCCTTTCGAAGAAGTGATCAACTGCCTTACTTCTAGGCATCTCGTAAAAGAAAAGTGTTTATTTCTGCCATATCTGAAATAGCGTCAGCGCTTGTCACTATCGTGTTCCGGTTTGGAGGGTGAGGTAGCCGGTAAACTTATGCATGTGGCATTAGACATCGCCACAAGATATCAACGCACCATTAGCATCTTTGGTGTCTATAGGCGATTGTCTATCCATCAGGGGACCCATCTTCTTGTTTGCATTGTAATTATGAAATGTAGAATTGATTATTTAATTGTGAAATGTAATTCCCACCAGTTAAACTAATTTGCTTTATTTTCAAGAATTATAAAAATTTGAAATTTATTTTATAAGTATACAATAATATGACATTCATTTTCAAATATTTGCCGAAAAAAGTGTACCCTCTATATTATTAGACTACTTTTTGGAAAATTAAATATATTTTGTACTACCCACAATTACTAATATTTATAAAATATAGTATAAAAATAACTGTTTACATAAATCATCCATGATGATGCTATGGTTAATGAAACCGGTTGGGTTTGTAAATTTAATAATAAATGTAATCGCCTCTGTGGTCTAGTGCTCCGTTGATTCCTGGATCGAGCAATTATAAAAATGTGTTTCTCAATTTCCTGTCCGGTTGGCAATAGGCTTGTTATCTATCACATTGTAAGATATATATACATATAGAATCTTTAGCTAGTCATATGTGCACTATTTGTACATCTGCCTCTTCGGGAATACGGGCGTAAGATACTTTTTTTTAAAGTACAAATTATACTTATATATATGTATATAGTTGTACTTATATAGCTTGTAAGGGACAGTGTGGCGAAAAAATGAGAAAACAAATCATATTTATTTTCTTTTCATGCCGGCAATATGTTTGTGGTAAATGCAAAATGTGCGTTTTGTGATCTTTTTTTTCACACTACGCAATGTAAAGTGTTGACGATGCTCTCGAACCAACCTTTTATTATGCGCAGCATAATACTTAGATTATTATGACTATTTCTTTGAATTTAACCATCATTTAAAAATTAAAAATGTAGAGTATTAGAACAAATCAAGATATACAATTTTAAGGTAAAATAAACGTAGGAATATTCCAAAATTTTCCCACACAAATTTCCAACAAAAAAAAAATTTCACCTTAGAATTTTGTCCCAAGCCATGGTTTTGATTTACGGCAGGCCTTCTCTTATACGCTGTATGTATCGCAGTCACTTTGTATCTTAATATGACGGTATTACAAACAGCTTCGTCATTTCATAAACGCAATACGTATATATTAATTGTTAAAGGAAAATTGTTGGAAAACACAAAATCATTAATCCCGCTACACGGGACTCCTTTTTAGTCGCATGACCTAAAGGGGACCTAATAAACCTACTTCATATTAATGTAACGAGTCAAGTTGAGTTCTAGTTTTATTCAAGGACTTTATGTTACAAGTAATTTGAATAAAATGCCGCGGCAATTTGTTAATAGCTTAATTAATGTCATGGAGCATATTCTAATTTACATATGGCGTAAGTAATTTTATAAAGCGTAAGCTGTGACATATATACTACACACGTATTATGCCTTATACCTACTTACATTATAATATACCAAATGACATGATTAGCCACAGTTCACTTTTAATTTTTTCTTTTTGATTTGACTCTTTTTATTTATAACACACGTTTGCTGATCGAATTCTGTTCCTAGACTATCCCCTACATTTTAGCGTACTATGAATAAAAACAAATTGTGTTCATGTATTTGCATTTTACGAGACTCTAAAAGACTTTTTATACGCATTTTAAAAATACTAATCGCTTTCAGCATTAGTCTATGGGATTGTTGATTTTATTACCGGATTGCGTGTTCGCAAAACGCAGGTTTATATTTTCTCAAATACTGTTTCTAGAACGTTTTTACATAAAAGCGAAACAAATAATGATTTCGACGTCTTTAAATATCAGTAGCCTTGTTATTTCAGAGTCACATTATCACTCGAAGATTCGTGGTGTGTTATGGCGATCAAACTTCGTGGTTGTCCTGTGGTGAACTAGATGGTATCATATAGTTGGTTCACTTCAATTTGCGATGTGCATCGATGCAAACGTGAGACAAACTTATTTGTGGAAGAAAACTGACAGAACCTCGAAGATTGGCAATTTAGCGAAATAGTTAGGCCACATACATTGTAAAAAATATGTTCAGGCTGATAATAAAGCGATATTATGGGAGTATGGACTCGTTTAGACTCGACGTTCAAAGCATGACGAAATACTTTTTATGAAAATATTAATATTTTTATGTCTCGTGTGCGTGTTTGCTTTTTATATTTGTCAAGTTCTTTCGAGTATATGAAGCGTGTTAACTTAATAGTTGTAACAGTGGCCAAAGATTCGTATTATGGTATCCGACGTGATGGCTCCCGGTGTATGACATCCGTATGCCATATCCTATAATTGAAGAGGGGTGTCGAGATGCGGAGTGCACCTCGCGCACACGAGGAGCGGTAGCGCTCAGTGGACCATCGGGTCGAGGGATGGTGGGCCTGCAAGGCCTGCGGTGCAAAGGCGGCGGCTTTGCTGTCGTCTGCGCACACCTTGTGAGGAAAACCAACCTCGTTAAAAAATGGTAAGGGGTGTCAGCCGGGTGGCTATAGAGTTGCTTCGGTTCCTCTGATGGTGTGCCAGGGTTTCGGCCCCGGCTCTCGAAGGAGGCCCTCGCCGCTCGTCGGCGGATGCTAGTGGAAAAGTGCTAAAGCGTACCCATCACCCC
Source organism: Emesis phyciodoides (assembly GCA_018236305.1). NCBI lineage: Eukaryota > Metazoa > Arthropoda > Insecta > Lepidoptera > Riodinidae > Emesis > Emesis phyciodoides. The sequence goes on along the minus strand of DVYU01000011.1, from coordinate 2,283 downwards.
ACCGTCCAAGCATCGAGGAGGAAGACCGCATTGGGTTTTAGTGGGGCCACACTTAGTGGCTTGATCGTGCGTAAATGCATTTACCCTGCGTTAACAAAAAAGAGAGCCCACTCCCTTTTCATTGGTTGAGAGGGGTACTGGTTATGGGGTTGAGAGGTGGGGTGAAATAGTGGTCATGGGAGTCTATTTCTTACCCAACCGCCCCCTTGCAGAATTTGAGACTTTTCTTGACATTTTGGGAGTAGTAGTGGGTCGGCTCACACCATCGTATGCTCTAGTCCTTGGGGATTTTAACGCTAAATCATTTTGTGGGGCAACAGTGTCACGAAAGCGCGAGGTAGGTTAGTCGAGCAATGGTCTACATCGCTGGGCCTGACCATGCCTTAATAGAAGAACCGTCCATACCTGCGTCCGTCACCAAGGCAGTTCCATTATGTATCTGTCGTTTGCCACTTCTACCTTAGCTCAACGAGTGAGAAATTGGTGGATGGAATTAGTGGAGACCCTCTCCGATCATTGATACATACGGTTTGACGTCTCCACTTAAAGCCCACTGGAAACGTCTAATCTAAGAGTTTTACCTTTTTCACGATGGGTAATCACGCGCCTGGATGAACAAATGGTTAGAGAGGCTGCGTTCGTTCAGCCGTGGTTTGAACGAAACACAGATGATATGGACGTCGATCAAGACGCTGCCTGTTACAGAGAGTCGCTGACCAAGATATGTAATTCCAGCATGCCTCGATCCCGTCGCCCTCCCCCAAGTTGTGCTGTTTACTGGTATACCGGGGAGATGGCAGCACTTAGAGCCGCTTGCATGGCAGCCAAAAGAGCCTTCACAAGTGGTTGCCATCGCCGCATACGAGATCCCTAAAATGAGGCCCGCCTTTATTTAGCGTATTCCGAAGCGAAGCTGGTCCTCAATGTGGAAATCGGCACTGCCAAGCATCGGGCGCGTGAAAAAATGTTAAGGAGTCTCGACGATGATCCTTAGGGAAGGCCGTGCAAGGCGGTGCGAAATGAACTGTGCGCCTTTGGTCCCCCAGTCACGGAGACCATCCAGCAAGATATTTTAGATGTTGTTGTCCAAAGTCTTTTCCCAACTCAACATACTTTTATTCCGCCGACAATGGATCCCCTGAGGGAACTAGAATGGCTGAATAAGGCATCCCTAACATTTCCACAGAGGAACTAGATGCAGCAGCTCTTCGGCTTATATATTCGGCGTATATAGTATCCCTGCCCGAATAATATTCCTTGCTCTCCCAGAAATGCAGGAGCGACTTTTGAGCTTCTTTAATCGGTGTCTAACGGTTGGCAGGTTTCCGAAAGTATGGAAGGAAGGAATCCTATGCCTTCTCAGAAAAGAGGGTCGGCCGAATGATTCCGCATCAGGATTACGGCCTGCTTGACGAGGTAGGAAAACTATTTGAGCGCATTATCGCATACCGCTTTGTTGATCATTTGTTGAGCGTCGGCCCGATTTAGCAGATGAGCAGTTTGGATTTCGAGCAGAGCGGTCAACCATCGACGCTCTGTCACACCACAAATTGCTCTTACAGGAATCTAAAGAAGCGGGGGATGGGGTTTTGGCTATCAAATTTGACATATCGAAAGCCTTTAATACCCTCCCTCATTCTAGTATCTTAGAGGCGCTTCAATTTCACGGGGTGATTCTATCAAAGTGGGGCAGGTACTTTTCGGCCCATCGGGCGGCGGATCGATATTCGTCCGTTGCCCGGTGGCCGTGGTGAAGAAAGTGCTCAGTATGTGTAGCAGTGGATCTCCCGGCAAGTGACAAGTTCGGGGCTCCCTCCTGCAAGGAGTCGCTGATAAAGCCTGGAAAGGACAGGAAAGTAGCAGCCAAATCGACGGCCCCCGCTCCAGGGGCGGGTCTGAGGGAGGCGATGGAATAGTGGTCCCAGAGGGCCGCTACCTACCGCTCCCCCAACTCAAACAGAAACGTGCGGTGATTACACGAGAAGGTATAGTTTGTGCCGGTGGGTTGGTAGAAGATTGCGTCAGAGTTCTCAGCATTGTGGCACATCGGAGGCGGACGCAGGGGTTTTAGTGGGTATGTTTGGAACAACACCGGCGAGTTTCACACTCGGCCATCCGTACGGCCCGGTAGTGCGAAAATGCATTTCCCCTGCGAGAACAAAAAAGGGTGGTGCGTGCGCATACGTTGGATGAAGTATCTGCTGCTAGCGCATCGGCCATCTTGAAGGTCGGGGTCTATTCATCTTCTAGTTGCACGTAGACTGCGACGACGATCCCCGTGTT